>VZRU01014477.1:9865-31766 GCA_013398155.1 Pedionomus torquatus
TCCTTCCTTCCCTCCTTCCTTCCTTCCCTCCTTCCTTCCTTCCTTCCCTCCTTCCCAAATTACAACTCTGATGGAAGTTCAGTTTTAGGTTCATTCCTTCTCAGAATTGTTAACAGTTGTGACAAAAATAAGGAATTTCTTGTAAATCAGCTGATCATTTTGTCTTTGTGAACTGTTCAGGGTCTTACTTGTGTATGTGCTCCAGTCTTTCCACATTCTGTCTCAGTGTTGCAAAATAATGCAACTGTTTCTGCCAGGGAATTTGAGGATATGCACAAGTGCAGAGATATATTTTTATATGTTGTCTTCAGTAATATCTTTGGGTATATATTCTTTATATTTGTACTGCTTCAGTAGAAAGGGTATTAACTTTGAGAATTAACAGAGAACAGTCCATGCAGTCAGTGACTAGTAGGTCTAGAAGAGAAATGGGCAGGTTTACGGATTACGCAGAAAGTACATAAGACTGAGAAATCCCAAGCTTGGAAGTAGCTGAAATTTGTATTATTCTGCCAGGTTTGATCTGTTTTTCTTTTCCCTAGCATCTACTTCTGGTTACTGTTAGGCTCCTTCAGGCTCGCATTCAATCATTGGACCCTCTGTGTGTGGTTTTGTATAGACTTCACAGTGTTCCATGCTATTTTTATTGTAAACTTTTGTAAATAATGAAACGTGGTAACGCTTTATTTGTATTAGCCTTCTTGATTTTGTAATAACTTAAAAATTGCATTCTTAGATGAAGAAAAAAAGATGGTCGAAGAAGTATTCAATAACGCAATTGATTGTCTGTCAGATGAAGATAAAAAGCTTCCTCAGGTTAGTGGAGATTGAGTAGGGGTAGCTGCTGCTCTCGTGTTTTTCTGCAACTTATAGGGCTGGGGGTCTTTTCTAGTGGGTGCAGAAATCATACACTGGATATTTTCATTCATCTCCCAGGCTTTTGATCTCTCTTGCATTGCTCCTTGGCCTTGAGAAATAGCACTCAGTAATCAGGATCATGCCAGTTTTGATTTTAGTAAATTGCATATGCCAAAATTAACAATGGGGTTCCTACCCCATGGTGGTATTTTCTTTCTAATAATGTTTTAAAGTTAACATGAGAGCTTATAAAGAGAGAGGGCTAAAACTGTCTGGAAATAGTTCATATAAAAGTATAGTATGCATTTTATCAGGTATTGACTGTGAGGCAAATTGAAATACTAACTGCATGTGTAATTTAGGGCATAGCTTTTCAGCTGGCCTAACCCAATTTAAGACATGTGTATTGAAAAGATTGGCCTCTGGCTTTACCCTTCATATCATTGCTAGTTCTAACTGAGAAATAATACTGAAGAGGTGTTTATGGTATTTAACATGTAGAAACAGTGAATTACATGGACACTAAGGATGGTGTTGAGGACTTATTTTTAAGTTTCATTTTAAAATAAATTGATTTTATTTTATTTTGCAGCAACTGGTTTTATTCTTGCAGCAACTAGCAGGAAAATCTGTTTACTTTTCTTTATGTTTTTTCTCAGGTTGAGCATGTACTTCCTCTTCTGAAGCGAGGAATTGGTATCCATCATGGTGGTCTGCTTCCTATCTTAAAAGAAACCATAGAAATTCTTTTCTCTGAGGGCCTAATAAAGGTAGATATTTCATGTCCATGTTTAGGTTTTTCTGCGTTGTGAATACACACTTGATGATCCTGAAAAACCAATAAGTATGTCTTTACTCAGAATGCACACTAGTATTATAGCCAAAATCTGCTCCTTGACTTGAAAAACGTAAACTCATTGCATGTTGCACTGAAAAATGTTTTGAATGTGATTCTAAGTGTAAGGTTTCAGCACTTACCAAAAACTTTCTCTGAACTTTGTCTGGACTGGACAGTAGGCAATTTTAAAAAGAGCTACACAGATATGAAAGGAAAGGCTCTGTTCTGTGGCTTTACATACTGGGTTCTACAAATGCACACAGCACCTCTGGAAGCCTGTGTGATTGGTTCCCTAGAGAAATGCAAATATTTGCATAAATGCTTACATCTTTATCTGACAAAAAAAAAAATAATTGTGAAGCTGGTTTGTTTTGGTTTTTTTTTCCTTTCTGTAAGGAAATATTTGTAGTCCTTAGTATTTTGCCTCAAACATGTTATGTTAGCTCAGTATTACAGCTCTAGTTCTAAGTGCTCTAGATTTTATTAAAAAGTATTTAAACTTGTAATGTCTAACATTTTCTTCAACTGTTTTATGATATATTTTGGTCCTATAAAAGACTGCAGACAGTTACCAAGCTGTTTGTTGGTTGTGCTAAGGGACATCCAGAAAAATTTAGCCTTACATAAAAGTTATAGGGTTTTTTTTTTTGGTAGCTGCTATTTTTTTCTTGCAAACTTTGAATGTGGAAATGAACTCTTCTTTTTCATTAATATGATTTGCACTTTCTTTTGTTTTCTTTTGGAGTCATTCACATGGTCCCATCTAACTAGTTTTCATGTTTTCCCAGAGGAAATAAGGGAAAGGAGAAAGAATGGTTTTGGCCCCATTTTTAAGTATTGAATGCACTTATTTTCCTGTGTTGACTGTACATAAGCAGTAAAATCTGGAGAGGTTTTGTGTAGCAATCTCTGACTCTTTGCACATTTACTTAAGAGCCTTTGTTTTTGCTTGCTTAACTTTAGTATATTTATTTAGGCCTTATTTGCAACAGAGACTTTTGCGATGGGAATTAATATGCCAGCCAGGACTGTGCTATTTACAAGTGCCAGCAAATTTGATGGAAAAGATTTCCGATGGGTAAGTGAAAAACAGGTTCTGTAGAATACATTGAACTCTACAACATGTAGAGTTGCATTATTTAAACCTTATTAGCATTAAATTTACTCTTAACGTAGCTACTTCAGTGTAGTAGGAAATATTTTTTTCTTTCAAAATTCTGGCTTGGTTCACTGATCAATTTATAATTAGGGTACAAATTCTGGAAGACAAGATTACTCAGCTTTTGCAAGAGATTATTTTAATAGATACAGAAAAAGGTCATCAAAGACAGGTTAGTGGTAGACATCGGATTAGATTAAGACTTCTGCACAAGTTGTCCAGACTGTGAGACCCAAGTATTTTCTTCTGTGTAAGGGGAATATGGAGAATAAATGGCCTTGTTATCTTATAATAGAAATCATTAAATTTAGATTTTGGCAGACCTGAGAAAAGAGATCATTTATCTCAGGAGAGTACTGACTTTTCTGTTATAGGAGAGTATTTTGGGTAGCCCACAGAAAGACAGAAATACATGGATGGAGAGATGGGTTCTTTAATAGCTGAAAAACAAATAATTTGAAAATTTTAAACATTTAAACCAGGTAGGTGATTCACATATAAATAATAATAAGAGTGTACAAGTCATCAAATCAAAACTTTTTGAGTGTCATGGTTCATCTTTTGGAGGTGAGAAAATTGTGGTAAACAGGACAAGTGAGTTGATATGTACATTACGAAATAAATATCTCTTCAGTCTTAGTTTTGGCTGTTCAGTTTCACAATTCATTTAGTCTGATTACACATCCTTAAGATATAGGTGAGAATTAGCTGCCTTTGAGGTATCAGATATATGGAACACTTGCTTTTAAAATGATTTAGTGCATGTTCCTTAAATATTTTTTGGAATCTGACTTAAAGTGAAACTCAGGCAGTTGTTGGGATTTCAAATTCCATGGATGACAAAAAAAAGCCCTGTTGTGTAATTTACTGAGACGTAGGGGAACCAGTTATAGCTGGCTCTTGTCCATTTTTCAGTTCTTTATAAATGTCCTGGTTTGATGTAACAATAACCTCTTCAGTTTTGTGGTTAGTAGGCACAGAAATACTGCTCTTGCTAGGTAGAAGTATTTAATGTTACGTTTGAATGAAATGATACGTTATTTTAAGATGTTGAAGAGGCGTTATAGTATGTTGAAGTATTGTATTTTAATAATCTCCACCGCAACCAGCAACCTTCCATCACGTAAGACATTAGGAAAATTTTTTTTGTGCTTAATAAAATGATCCTCTGTGTTATGAAGTCACTGTTATTGGTGGCAGCATTAGTTAACTTATGCTGCTGACATACATTATTCATAGTCACGGATTTGTGTCCTAGTACCTAAAGTGATCAGGTATGAGTAGTGAATTCAATCTGTGGGAAAGTTCATGTCTCACTTAATTCTCCTTTGCTAATTCTTATACATCATGGTCATTTACTGGATAACTGCAAATAGATCTTACTATTTTTCAACAAAAAGTATTGTTTACAATTTTTTTTTCTTTTTGTCATTGTATCATAGATATCCTCAGGTGAATACATTCAAATGTCAGGTCGTGCAGGACGCCGAGGTATGGATGACAGAGGAATAGTAATTCTTATGGTAGATGAAAAAATGAGTCCAACAATTGGCAAGCAGCTTTTGAAGGTAGGAGAGAAGTTAACTTTTTTCCTTGTACTCCCCAGAAATGTGATTATCATTTGAGTAATGTAACATGTAAAATTATACTCTGTAATAAACTAAACTATGTAGATCATGCAGGTAGGAAATGACAGCTCCTGAAAGGAGTGTGGTCTTTCACTGATTTCTCATTAAAGTGGGAGATTTTATTGTAAAACAAGATTAGAAGACAAATATTAGCCTTCCGTTGTATAAAAGGGATCTCAGTCAGGAGAAGCAGAATTACGTCCTGTTTTCTGATGATATCGCTACTTCTGAAAAAAACCCTGTTAATTTCTTGCTGACCACAGTCAGTTCAAGGAAAATTGCTGAAAATGTTTGCTAAGCTTTCTCAAGAATTATTAAAGGCTTGGTTCTGTGGTGAAATAAAATTTTGCTAATGGACATTTCAATGTAACAGCCAGTGTGGACGAAGTCATCCACAAAATGAGTTACATAAGATACATAAGAGTAACCAGATGGCTGCAGAGCTGACATTTAACTATGGAGAAATTTATAGTGCTTGTTGGAAACTTTGAGGTTTGGAAATCAAGAGGCTGAAAAAAACCACTGTTGTGGTTTAGATGGTCATTAGATTATAGGGCTTCTCCAAATTATAATGGAGGTTGTTACAGATTATTACAGTGATACCCTCTTGCTTTAAAATTTCAACATGAGACATTGCACTCTTTACACTTCTATTTAAATCCCATGGTAAAAATTACCATAATGAAGCATAATATCCTGTAACGTGTGTTGCCTGTCTTAGGCTGCTTATGTTAATTGTGCACAAATGATAAAACTGAAAACTGTAGGGGAATTAACATGGAGGCTATTCAGGAGCTTGTAGCCTTTGTACAAATAGTAGGTCATTTGTGTCCAAACGGGATTTACAGTTAGAGCTTTTATAAACAGTGGCAATCATCCTAAGTGAGCTTCTGGGTATGATAGTAAAAACCATGCATTTGTTAAAAAAAAAATAAAAATTCAGATGCCAATATTTCTCTATTTTATTCAGAGAAATGAAGAACAAGGGGAAAAATATGTCCATCACTGCTGTCAGTCATGCAGATGTGGATTCTTTGTTGATTATCTTGCTGTGTCAGTGTTACCTGTTAATTTATAATAAATGTGTATGTTAGATCACTGTTATACACAGGTAGTGTTCACCTTCTTAACATCGGAGTTTTCATGAACGCTACAGTATGGCTAACAAACCAGAAATTAGTTAAATAAGAAATTTCAAAAAAACCTGGAACTCATTCATGTATGGTAGAGTTAGGTTTTTAATTTATTGTTTGAGTCTTGGTTGGATTGATGGGATCTCTCAGTGGAGTGGACATATATTTTTTTTTGTTTACATGCACATTTAATGCATATGGACATCTCTGAGGTGTATGAAGATAAGTATTTTAAATTGGTTTTTAATGAGTTCTTAAGAGTATTAGAAAAAAAAAAAAAGACATGATTTTGTGGCATACTTATGTATATAAAGGTTTCATACCTTTGTACTTCCACAGATGAAAAATCAAACAGCAGGAAAAGAAAATGAGAAGTAAAAAAGCCATTTCTTACAAATAACATTAATTTTGTGTATTTACAATCTGTAATCTATAAAACAATATCCCTTAGAAGTTAATTTATATTAAATAACTATAAATAGCTTGGGAAAAATTGATATTTCAATTATTTATTTCCTGACTATGAGATTACTCTATGAGCTCAACCATTCAGAAAGTATTTTAAGAGTAAATTCAGTAGTTTGAGAACTGTAGAACTCAATATGTATGAATTAAGACAAAACCCCAAAATACTAGATCACTTGATTTTTGACACTATTTCTACTTTTTGTCTAGATTTTAAGGAAATAAGAATAAATATTTCCTTTATTGAAACTGTAAGGCCTTTGGGTTTTTTTCCCCTCTTTTGATTTACAAAGAAACAAAAGGGAAAAATAACAGCAACTTTTTTGGTTTCTCTACTATTTCTCACTAATCTAAGAAAATTTGTGTATTTCATTGATTTTTCACACTTCTCCACTTTGTGAGGAAGGACTGAATTGAAGATATCTTTGAAAAAGATTGGAAGGGGCTCTAAGGAGAAGGTATTGATGCTTCTGTAGGTCTTCAGCCACTTGCTGAAGAGGTGGTGAAAGTCATCTTCTATGAGATGAGCAGTACAACATAAAAAATACTATTTTTCTATGAGTATATAAATACTCATAAAAATACTACTTTTCCTTCATAAATACAAAACACATAGAGTCAATTTCATGTCAAAACATGCCAAGAATGCATGCAGACTAACATTTCTTTAATATTCACATTCTGTATTCATCATTAAGCGTGTCTGAATTAAGTTTTGCTTACTGTTAGACAGTGTTTGCCTGTAGTAAGATCACAGTCAGGTCTTGTGGTAGTATTTTCTTTCAGTGTTTTGCTTTGCTCCAGGATAATAAGCTGAAGATTTGTAGCAAAAAGCTTCAGATGCAATGTTAGCCGTACTGAGAATGACAGGGCATTTACATAGGACGTTTTTATCATAGCTCTTTAACCCTAATGCATGACTGATCCAAACCTTTTCCTGAACATTATTGCAAAACGTCTAGGAGTAGTGCTATCAGCTGTCTAACACTGTGATCAGTGAAGTGGGAACTTTGAGTATGTTTCAGTACCAGCGGTATTGCTGCAGCTGTGTTATTTGGCTGTGGCAGTGTTCATTGTGCCATTGTGCACAGTACTGGAAACTTAAAATTCGAAGTTCAAATCTTAGATGGAGTTCTTACGATATTTGTAAATACGTCTTAAACAGAGTAATGTACATTTATCTTCTGCCATGTAAATAGTTTTTTTCATTTACCTTTAGCCTTTATTTGACCACTGAATGTTTAATAAACTAATGACTTGCACAAATCTGTAAAACTAAATGCTTACAATACTGTAGGATAGCTTTCTGAAGACAGGAAATGGCAGTTTTATGTTTGCGTAAAACCAAGAAATATTTGATGTTAATCTTTTTTTTTTTTTCTTAATTAAGATCTTTAGCTACATTGTACTAGTTTAGGTATGATGGAAGTGGAAAGCTTCTCTTGACACTAGATGGCCTTTGAAACCAAACCAACATCTCTCTGGTGTGGCCTGTGAAACTAGAGCGACATCTCTCAAGGAATTTTGCCATGTTACAAGTGTGTATGCTACAGAGACAATTGAGTTACTGAACAGTGGTAATCTGTTATGTCTCTAAAAGACCAAAATCTTAAGATAATTACATTGCAGAAACAAATGATTGTGTAATGAAAGATAATATGCTAATATATGCAGGATTTTGAGCACATTGTGTGCGTCTACTTATTCCTTCACAGAAGTTCAATGAACTTGAAAAATCAAAAGAAAACATTATCTAGCCAGATAAAACACACAGTATTATGTCTTCCTTGTCATTGCATGGAACATAAGGTGCCCCAGTGCCAAGCTGTAGGATATATTCCACTAGATAGCTACATCTGGCTTCTTGTCAGGGCCTTTATTTATAGAGTTGGCAATACTGTGCTTATGTGGCCTCTGTGCTGCTATTAGAAATCCTTCTCGTCTTTTTGTATTTTATTTTGGCTTGTGTTGTTTTATTGTAGCAGTTCAGTTTAAAACTTCACTTTCTGCCTGTTTGCACATCTCTCATATGACCACTGTGCAGTTGTTGGAAAGTTTCTTAATTTTGGAAGAACGAGTCATCATTCCCTAGTAATTGAGACATCACGATTAGATGTTTTGTGTTTTAATCATATGCTATGTATCACATATGGCTGTTCCTTTCAGGCTCCCAAGTATAAAGAGAATTTTGTTAGCATGAAAAGCAGTATTTATGTAAAAACAAATATGTTTATGCTGATTGGGAAGAAATGTAAAATTGGAAATGGTGAGGAGGTGATGAGAAGCTTCAGCTGCTAGAAGAGGAAGTTTCTGGAACAGGAGAGAAACGGTAGTTAATGTGTAGGAAATAAGTACTGTTTTATGCAGAATAGTTAACTTAATCTTTGACTGTGGGGTTGCTTGTTTCTTCTTTTGCCTTGTCTGGGACTGACCGATAAGTCACGGTGTGCGCCTGTGTTGGTATTTCTGTGTTCTAAAGAAAATACATATATGTGTGCTCTTGAATTGGGTTGAAAAATAGTAAAGATTCAAAAACTACTTAATAGAAAAGTATGGATTTTATTGCTTGAATGGTTGGTATTCTGGGTGCTCTGTTGTTGTTAGGTAAATTTAGGGCAGTCCAAAGCTGTCGCTAGTCTTAGTTACTCTTTATACATATATATTGCCCATATACATTAACAACATTGAAATTTAGTGTGGTTTTGTTCAGATTATCTCCTTTCACTCATACAGTGAATGGGAAATTTTTATTCTTTTTTCAGGTGGTAGGGTTTATTCTGTTGAGTTCTTATTTTGCTCTTACAAACTGTACTGAATTTTTACTGTATGATCAGGCAGGAATATGGGAATAGAGCATCAACAGAGGCCCCTTTTGCAGATAAAATCCTTTGCCCTGTCTGAAGTGAAGAAACAGAGATTGTTAGCTAATACCACAGAAGGCACAAGCAAGGAGCTGCTGACAATCTGTCAGGAAGCTCAAGGGACAATCAGATGAAATTTAGGGCATTGCAGTTGTTAGAGCAGTGTTTTGCATAATTGCAGCACAAGCTGCTTTGGCAAGGGGATATCCTGAAACAATGACTATGAATAATGTTTTCTTGCACAAAATGAGGTGGCCTGTATTGAATTTGGTACAGAATGATACAGCTTACTATTTCATTTTTATGATAAAGACTTTCGGCAGTACTGACAATTCTGCAGTTTTAAAAATACCCTTGTATATCTCTACAATGTGCAGATTTTACATTTACTTTTACCCAAATTCTGTAATGATGTTTCTAGAGAAGTAAACTGGTATTTTAGTTCATTTCGCATAAATTTTGAGTAGTACATAGCAGCTTTCCATGTTATTTTGTTGTTTACTACTATGAATGAGACAGCAGGTAAAGCCTTCTAGTGAGATTGTCTTCCATCAGCATTCAGTCCTTCTTCAAACACCTGCTTAATGTGTCAGATCAGTTACAATATTGCGCTTTGGTTTGACTTAAAGCTCACTCATATGGGGAAAGAAAAATGCCTCAGGATTTGAGAAATTTACCAAGACCTAGTTTGGGAGAGAAATAGACTTCAGCTAGAGGTTGGCTCGAACACTTGTTGGAAAGGTCAGTGTTAAACCTAAAGAAATAGACTGTCGCTAGTGCTTTGAGGACTGTATGATGTTTTTTCCAATCTAAAGTTGAGATACAGATGAGAATGTCAATAAAATAAACTTTTTGCGTACTTTATCAAAATTCAGAGAAAAATAATTTTAATGGGAAATGTTTATTTTTATTGTAAACTGACCAATTTCTCTTGTTCTTATGAAGCTTGCACTGCAGAAATTTCCCAGGCTTCAATTAGGGAAGGTACTTAACTTCTAACCTTAATTTCAATTCTGCATTTTTTTTCCTTTTAAGTCTCTTATTATAACGGGGGCATTTGTGGAACCCAAGCCTGAGGTATTTTCATCAGCAAAGCCTGTGCTAAAAAGGTCTTTTGACTCCCACAGTGTCTTCTGTTTGTGTTGGTGCAGAATTTTTTGGGGCAGAGTAGTAAGCCAGATTGGTAATAAAACTGCTTAAAATAGGTGCTTACCATTGTCTCTTGAAAATAACCCTGAAGAAGGGATTTTTATTGGTTTTAATGTCATGCTAATGTAGCTAAGGGTAATCCTATGTATGTTTAATCCTATACAGGCTTTTGATATTTCTGAGAGAGGTCTGGTTATTCACGTGGTAACTCTGTCATTGATATGTGGAAAAAATATGTCCTGTTAATTAATATTTCACCAAAGGTATTTCTCTGTCTTATAGATGTATCAACGAGTCACTTGCATTTCTATTTAGTAAGATTTTTCATAGAAATTCATACTGGCGACTGTCAAAGACAGTTAAGCGTACTTATTTCCTCCTTATGAGGGGAAAAAGTGAGAGACCTTTTAAGCATCATCAATGTGTTCTGTTCTTTGCTCTTCCTGTGAAGAGGTTCTTTGTTTCCTTTTTGGAAACTCATTTATTCAGCGTGTTTCTGGAAACACAGGTAAGCAAATGAAACTGTCAGTAGACCAAATGGCATAAAATATGACCTGCAGTATATATGATTTGTGTCATTATGAATGATACTTTATTGTTGCTTTGCAAGTTGTCTCTTTCATCTTTGTTAGCTTGTAATGTCCCTGTGAGTTAGTTTCAGACAGTGCCGTCTTGTGTTCCCTGTGAGAGCTTTGCACACGTTTTCTGAGAGGCTGGAGAGCAAGACAGTTATGTGCAATATTTGTTCCTCTCTCTGCATGGGAACAGTTTCAATAATGTAAATATTTTTCTCCCACTGTAACAGACAACACATAGAGTAACCCTTACCAAATGTTCATCTTGCTCAATGCTACGTGCCATAGTGCAGCAATGACAGCCCTTACACCTCTGGTTAGATAAGGTTTCCAGGTCTTAAAAGCAATAAAGTAAATGTGGAAAAAACCCTCTGTGAATATCAATTCCAGACACTAATCTTCCTCTCCAGTTTTTGTATCTTTCTAGTTCATATGGACAAGAAATGGTAGGACTAGTAAATGCTGAATGCCCTGCTGGATGATTTGATTATATTGAGAAGAGACTGTTCTGAAATTGTTGGCAATTAAAACAGGGCATAGTGTATAACGGCTATAGTTTTCACATAGTTCTTGACTAAATTATTTCTGTAATGAATTATTTTTGGGCATGTTCTTGATTTTTAACATTGTCAGCTAAAGACAATTTAATTTTGCAACCCAAATCTTGGGAAACTTGACAGGATACTCCTGGTAAGTTGGCTTAATATTTCTCAAGAAACAGACTTGTTGCAAGTGCACAAAGTAGGTCTTTAATTTCTGAGAACTTTAATTGATATATCCAGGCTGTTCTGATGTATCTAGGCAGTTCTCATCCACAGGGCTAAAAAACTGGTAAAATTGTTGGGTTTTTTTTTTAATATTCAGATATAAATCTATTGCTACTTTCAGCTGAAGATTTGGGACAAGGGGGCCTGTCCTCTTTGAAGGAGGGATGAGGAGGATTAGTTGTGGAAAGGAGGCTGGAGAACAGGGGTGGTAGTTCAACAATGGAAATAAAGTTGTGGGCACACACGTGTGTTCCAAAGTGACTTCTCAATGGTTGTTCAAAGCAGTCTTTCTCATGAGCTTTTGTTGCAGCTCTGATCAGCTAGGTTTTTGCTTGATCTGCATGAGTTGATGGCTCTTTTTCTAATACAGAGCTTTTTTCTCTGGAAACAAGGGAGAGGATTCCTTAGAGACTGAGAGAATTTGAAGCAGATGATTGCATACTGTAACTTTTTGGAGATGCTGATAAATTGTGACAGAAGGATCTGTGGTAGAGGGTGAGCTAAATGTCATGCAGTCATGCACATGCTTCACAATATTTTCAAGGAAGTATGAAAAAAAATAATCACTCTGGGATCTGGTGGCACGGGGCTTGTGCAGAGAAAAGGGTTGTAAGAGAAGGAAGCCATCATGTATAAAATGCAGGTTAAACTGATTTGCCGCAAGTTATTATCTTAGCAGCAGGCAAAATCCAGGATAGTTCAACACTTAGTACTGTGTAGGCTCTTGAAGAACACGTTAGGAAAGGAAGGCCCACTTATTCTGTTTCCTGTCAGCAGTATATCCCATCTTTCTTCCCCTCCACCATATGTATCTGACAGGTGTCTTTAGGTAACCACTCATGGCCTCTTCAATAACATTCCAGTCTTTATGGTTGGCTAGAAAAGGCTGATTGTCTACTTAGGTTTTGTGAAGCAAGTACATCCAGGTGATTGCTGCCTGTTAGATGTGAATCTTGTTGATAGCCTGGGTTACTCAGGAGATGCACACTGCAGAATTCACTGGATGTGCTGAAGGTGTAGTATAGTAATGCAACTTTAGTTATTTAATTTGGAGAAGTAATATTTCCAATTTTCAGAAAAAATGAGCTGTTCAGAACTTTAATTTTCAATGTAGTATTGCTTAGAGAACAACACTGGGAAAACAACTGCAAATTGGAGAAAGGTGCGTTTATGAGATGAAGGAGCAGGAACAATTCACAATTTTTGTCAAAACAGGATTTGTATTTTAACTGCTTTGTCTTAATAGAATGATCTTATTTTCAAATTGTATAATACCGATCATGTGTTTAAAACAAAAATTAGCACATCAGCAACTGACTCAAATGCTGCCTTTAAAATATGTGTGCTTTATATAATCTTTGAAGTAGCAGAACTTTTCAATTTATTCTTAAATCACTCGTCGCAGTTGAAGTGTGCTGATTTATAAAAAGCCTTTAAAGGCTATCTGCAGGAATTGTTTGGTCTTTCTTGGCACGTTTTGTGCATATGCAACCACAACATGAAGTTCATTGTTTCTCGCTTTATAAGAACATTTAAGTGAGAGTGTGACACCATTTTGTTCTCTCAAATAGTTTGTAAGCACACAGCAAAGTCATCCCTTCAAACTATGTAACATTGTAAGGAATGGAAAGAGGGATTCCTAGTGTGGCTGGGGTGGTCACAGCAGCACTTTGTCATGTCTCTGCTGGACTGTAGATACGCCTGTGGCTGTAGCCAGCTGGTGGGTGTATTCCAGCTGCTTTAGTTGATGCCTGGCTACAGCAGTGGGTGTTGCCGTAGGAAAGAATCTGACCCACCATTAACTGACACTCGCGTAATTGTACCATTCTTTAGTAAATGCCATTCTTCAAATGGCATTCTCTGTTGTAGAGAAGCAAGCTTTTTAGGGAATGGTGATTGCTCTTTCCTAGAATAAGTGATACATTTATAAAAATAGGTAAGAGCTTGGGTGCTCTTATCTTATTTTACCAGCTCTAAGAAAAACCTGTGTCATATGTTGGCTAGCATCAACAAAAGAGTTTCTCTCCTTTTCATTTGGTATCAGACCACAGACATCTGTAGAAACTTAAGCTTTCTTCTGCACGCTGCAGCTCAGCTGTTGATGTTGTACTTATTTGCACATATCTGTTAGTAAAAAGCCATTTGTGGTCATTTCAGAAATGACACTGTTATTTTAAATACATATTTCATGATGAAATTTAAGAGACATTTCTGTTCTGTGGTGTATTACTTGAGGTGAAAACCTACATGTACATTTATGATCTACTCAGATGTAAGCTAGAATGACTGAATGAGTGCCATGGAAAGCAAAACATTAGGACATATGATTTATCTTAAACTTATTACATGTATTCATGTTAGTACTTTCTTAGTATAAACATTTGCTGAAGTCTTCTTTGTAACAGCTGGGCTTTTTTTCTGAGATGACAAATGGCAGAATCCTACTCAGGTAATCTCATAAGGCTCTATATCTCACATAAAGCAAATGGGATTACAGTCTCTTTAATCTCCTACATGTGAAGGAGTCTTAGGTTCAAACTATATCTGACATCAGTGCATCAATGGAAGTAGTATCAGAATTCCTGGCTGTGCATTTAAAATTGAAAGAAAAATGTGTATATTAAGGTAATGTCACTTTAGAGCCATTAGACTTAATAGCTCTCTTCAAGAGCCTACACAGTATAAAAAGCTCGATCTAGGAGAGCACTTCATGTGAATTTCAGCATTTGCTTATATGAGCTAATCACCAGATTTTTTTTTTAATAGCTTTTTTTATGATGTATGATGAGGAAATATCTCTGCCTGACGTTGCAGCAAAAAGCAAGGAAAGGAGTTACAAGAGGATACAGTATAACTGATTTTGAGTAAGGCAGATTTTGAGTTTAAAAGAAAGTGCAGAGCATCATATTTTGCGGTTTCAGCCCTCTCTGAGCTTCTAAAAATCTGATAGAATACATTGAACTTTCAGCAGTCATAAAGTGGCATGAAAAATATACCCTGTAACATCCTCATTTTCTTATCATTTTTAGTTGTTACTAATTCAAAATGTACAATCATAACTGGATTTACTCATAGGCCTTGTTGAAATGACAGCACCTGATTAGTAAATCTTTTTTACTCTTTATTGAGCAGTAAATACTAAACCATTGCAAACTTTAGCACTTCATTTTATACTTTCAGATTTTGTTGCACAGAAGTTGTAGTTTTCTCCTTCATAGCTCCTCAATTTCCACTGGATCCTTTCTGAAGAACTGTCAGGCACCTGTTCCTTTCATACCTGTGCTACATAAGATGAAAGTTTGTGTACTGCAGTTGGGGAATTTTGTAATTCAGAAGTTTTGGGTCTCTTTCATCTGGTTGCAATGTTGTCTTATTTGGTTTACCAGGATGGCTTTTTGTGCTGATGCTTAGGTTCGAGACAGGTTCTCAAGTTTGCTGTTTGTTCAGAGAGGTTGTAGTGGTGAGGTCTGTTTAACTGTTCTATGTCTTAATGACTATTAATTAAATATTTGATCTTGTTATCATAATGAAGTCTTTCTCATGGGTAAGAACATGGTGAATCAGGCCAGTGGTTCATCTGCTTAGTTCAGCATAATTAAATTGCCTAGGATTTGGTGAGATACATAATCTACATTCAAGACAATTTATACTACCCATCAAAGCAGGTCCTCATACAAAACACTGCATTGTGATTTATTTTATGTATTATTACATACTTCAATTACTGTGTTTTTAACTGGGCAGTATTCTTGGATCTTTTTCAGGGTTCAGCTGATCCTTTAAACAGTGCATTCCACCTGACGTACAACATGGTATTGAACTTGCTTCGGGTAGAGGAAATTAACCCTGAATACATGTTAGAAAAATCCTTCTATCAGTTTCAACATTACAGAACTATTCCAGAAATAGTAGAAAGTAAGTATAGTACTGTGTGTTGTACTCACAAGAGTCAGTATAAAAGATGATGCCCTGTGAGACTAGGTAGTTACTCTTCATTATGCTTATTAGAGTTTATAAGTGTGCAGCTCTTGACTTCCCTGCCAACAGTTCATAGAATCATAGAAGGGTTAGAGTTGGACCTTAAAGATCATTGAGTTCCAACCCCCCTACCACAGGCAGGAACACTGCCCGCCAGACCAGGTTGCTCAACACCCCATCCAGACTGGCCTTAAACACCTCCAGGGATGGGGCATCCACAGCTTCTCTGGGCAACCTGTTCCAGTGCCTCACCACCCTCACAGTAAAGAATTTCTTCCTAATATCTAATCTAAATCTCCCCTCTTCCAATTTAAAACCATTACCCCTTGTCCTGTCACTAGGACATGGTGCAGTTTTCACTACATCATTTGCTGTTGTTGGAGTTTATAGTATTTTTATAGTTACAGAGTCATTTCCTCTTTAGATACTCCTCTAGAACTCCTCTAGAGTTCCTAGTATCTATATTGATAAGCACTGTCAATCTATCAAGAAAGCTTTCCTCTATGAGTCAGACAAAAATGGTTGTCAAATTGAACTGTAGGACAGGAAGAAGGAAAAACAATTTTGAAATTTTTGTGGCTTGTTAGAAGTGCAGAGAAGAAAAGTCTTAGCTAAAAGAAACATAGTTTTAATGTCTCATTTCAAACTCTGGAAAGAACACAGGCATACTGCATTCTTTTCTATAGGAAAAAGTGCTTAATAAAGTACAAAGCAAAATTCAGAGAGGACTGAGACATTATTTGCTCTCCACTGAGTAACTTGATTTTAAGCCATGATCTTTATATAGTGTGTTTTCATGAGCCAAACTCAGTTTCCAGAGGTCCCAGCCAGTGTTTGAGAGTGAGGCCTCTTTCAAAACTTAACCCAGAAGAATCTTAAGAACACAAGAGGTAACCACTTCCTTGTCACTGATGAATGAGCAGTTAATCTGTTAATAGATTATGAAGAGAGATGGTGGATGCGTGTGTGTAGCTTTGATAGATGTGCAGAGAGCGGTTTTGATTCCCACTGCAGAGTTTCTATTAGTTTGCAGGTACTGTATTTAAGACAGTAGTAGTGAAATGTAGTATGTATTTCCTGAGAACTTCCCTGTGCCAGTTGGCATGCCTAGATCATTCTGGCATTCCAGTGTTGCTATTTAAATAGAAAAATAGAGCTGGAGAACTTTTTTCATACTTCTTGGACATTTTTTCTTAGGCATCATACTAAGTATTAGAGCTTTGTAATTGCTTCAGCTTCAATTAAAAACACAAAGAATTTCTAAATTAATTAGTTAAGTTAGGAAATACAGTCGTTTATTTCTATGAGATTGTACTTTTTATTATAGGAGTGAATACTTTGGAAGGGCAGTACAACAAAATAGCAATTCCCAATGAAGATAATGTGGTCATATACTACAAAATCCGACAGCAGCTTGCAAAACTGAGTAAAGAGATTGAAGAATATGTTCACAAACCAAAGTATTGCTTGCCCTTTCTACAGCCAGGAAGACTAGTAAAGGTAATTTGATTATTTTGTTTTGGTTTATTTCAAATCTCTACCTTTAAATGAAATTTGCAGGATTCATCTCTGTCTGACAGTTTACCATCTTGAAAAACTACATATGTTGCACTAAGCCACAGTGTGTACTTTCATTATGTTTCTTTGTTACACGTTCAACGGTGAATTGAAAGAAACACTGTTTTCATGTTGAACAGTAGTCCCTGACTGCTGTTGTAAATACCACAAATACAAAACTATATGCTTGCTAGGATCTGATTATACATAGGTTATGTTAATAACATCTTGTAATATTTTCAGGTGAAGAATGAAGTTGATGACTTTGGATGGGGAGTGGTTGTTAACTTCTCTAAGAAATCGAATGTGAAGGTAAAATATACATTCTTGCCATTAGAAAAATATGTACCTTACTGCATTTTCTGAAAATGAGATGAAACTTCTATTTTCTTTGTAGTTTTCCATGACAAAAAAAATAGCTGCTTTCACCCCAAATTTACAAAAAGCTCAGCCTTCTTAAAGTGCAAGTATGAAAACCCGCAAAACTATGGAAGATGGGACAAGCCCTAATTCTTGTCTTCATTTCTTAACTTTTGGCATATTTATGAGGAGATTCTTGCTTGTGTCTGGGATATATAGTTCAAAAGTGCACTTGGCAGTATAATCTTTGCGAGCAATTTAGTTTGTTTCTGAGACATCCCCAATAGTGCTACACAAAGCTGTTTGTGGGAAAGATACAATGTTATCTAGTTAGAAAATCTGTAGAAGCTGTAAGTGAGGGTGAAGAGCACAGGGAGACAGACATTTGGCTATATATAGATTATCTTGAACTGGGAAACTAAGTCCAAAGCTCGTGCATGAGACGCAGGATTGCTTGTCCTCTTGAGATATTGTAGAGTTGAGGGCTGGGAAATTAAAATGCAAAGAAAGCAAAAGAATAAAAAAGGATTCAGGAAAATGTGGAAGAAAATACCAGAGGGTAGTGATGCAATGAAGCCAGATTTGGTTTTCCTTCCAAAAATTCATTTTTATAATTGGTCTTCTCATAACCCAGAGGTAATGTTTTGGTCTCACTTTCAGAAATGTTTTGAGAGGTTACTCTGTGGGCTAGATTAAACCTTCAGTTTAAAGCGTATTTTTCTGTGGCAGCATTTTTGCTGTTATTTTGGCAGGAGAGCATTGCCATTAATCACTAACTCTAAATGAGAAGTTGTCTTTTTCAAGTTCTGGTGGTACCTGTACATCGTGGCACCTTTTGGTGCTTCTCTAATATGTATTCAATAAAGAGGAAACAAGAAAAACATGTGCATACAGAATATAGTAGAAGAGGTTTTTGGTTTGGTTTTCCATCATTCTTTGGAAAGTCAGTTTTCTTTCAAGTTTGAAAACTGAACTGTCACTGCTATTACTTCTAGACTGCTTTTTTCATTTAGCCACATGAGCAATAAAATAGATTTCCACCTCACCTCAGCCCTCTATGTAAAATTGCCAACTTCTATGTCACTGGAGGCATTTCTTCTATCTGTGTCATATTTTATCCACGTATATATTTGCCTTCCCTAATCTGGCCTGTCTCACTGTTGTATAAAGCCTTTAGGTTTGAATGTTAGCTTTGAAATTACAGTCTGTTCTGCGGGACATAGCTCCGGCTCCAGCAGCACTTCTTTCACTGAGTCATTCTAGCAGCTGGGTTGAATTTTTCCTTCTGAGTTCTGTGGAAAGAATGACAATAGATGCTGAAAATTATGGAACAGACTTAAAGCTATGTAACTTAAAAAATCAGTATGGAAAGACTAGTTTCTATGAGCAGAGGCAAAACAAATTACTTACAGAAGCTGTTATTTACCAATTTTTATGTGTCTATTCGATGCATTTTTTGTGCTGAGATACTGATGCGTTTCTCCATGACTGTTTAATGTAGTAGTACACTTAGTATTGGGCATGTATCACTGTTATACCATGTCTTGAAACCTTCATCCTCTTCTCAGCTGTGACGGTTCTTTGGATTCGCTTGTAGAAATTATGTTGAATTTAGTCTATGTCACTAGTTTCTTTTTAGTTGTAAATTTTTCTTCACTGTGTCATAGTTTCTAATTAAGTCCTTTTTTTAGTGAGGAATCTATGTAATTAGGATTGACATTTAGTGTTACAGCATGTCTGTGTTTCACTGAGTGATTTTTTTTTGTTACAACGTGAAAGCAAGAACATGAGTCATTGTCAGTTATGTTCATTCTTAATTATATTTAGACGGCTTTTCCAGCATAATTTCACAATGCAGAATTCCCCAAAATTATGAATGCAAATAGCACTGTATGCAAAATTTATTCCAGAGAGTGGTTTTTGCTATATATTGTTCAGTATAGTAAGCAGCAAAGTAATTATTTGCTTTGGAGTTAATTTAAAAAAAAATAAGTATTTTTGAGTTCTAAATTTTATTTCCACTGGCTTGTACCAGCACAACATTGTTGTGCTGTTTATAGTCCATATTGTCATCTGATCCCTGGTTCTAGTAATGAACTTTTTATCTGTTAGGAGTTATTTATATTAGAATTTGAGATGCTGCAATTTGGTCTTCCTTATTTAGATGATTATAATTCTTGTATATTAAATGTAATTTTACATACTTATCTGTCCATGTTGATTTATAATGTTTACTACAGAAACGTTTTTAGTGCTGTGTCATAGTTTTTGAATTTTCAGTGAGTCTGATGTTACTGCTCTGGAAATCTGCATTTGCTGTCTGGGCTGTATTTCTTGATTTGCAGATGTGATCAGCTGTCTTACCTAGTTTTATTTCCGGGCACATGAAGTAGTAGCTGTTTCAGGGAAAATCTAAAATCTTTGGAATAAGCTTAATCATGCAATATTCTGCTGAATAGGGCACAATTTTATCCTTCAAGCATAATTAATTGGTGCAGCATGAATCAAGGGATCATTCAAACTGGATATGTCAGAGATGTCTGTGACCTAACAAGTTTTTACGGGGAGTTCTAGTCTTCTTTTACGTGTGAGAACATGGCTATTCCCATTCAAGGGTTTAGTATATAAAGTGTTGTAGAAAAGCCATTGAAGGAAACTGTAGACATTCAAAAAACTGTTCTAGATTAAGTCGTGTCTGGTCAGCATTCTGTAAAAGCCATCAGTGTACATAAACTTACAGAGAGTATTAACAGCAAATGTTAATGACATTTGTACTCTTGCTTTATTAATAAATTTACAATACAGTTACTGATATAAATATTTTGTTCCTCTCATAGTTTTCTAGACGTCTCAAATTCTAATATTTTCTGCAGCATATATTTGCAGCCATCAGTTTAATCTCTTCTTCATTAAAGTCAGCATTATACTTTGTGTGGCTTTGGCTGGATGCTGATTTGGAATACGTGGATATTATTTTAAAATTCTGATTCAGAGAACAGCAGTCGTATGGTTCCTGTACATTGCTTTGAGTGTTTTCTGCAAATGTGGGATAGAACTCAGAAGAACGGTTTCTTCCTCAGCAAGAAATAGCATTTCTCGAAGAAATTACATGTCTTTGTAGTACAGGATAACCCTGTTTTTCTGTTTAGTTTACTATAGCAGTTTCTCATAGTGCTTCTGAGAATCCCTTAGAAATGCTAGCTGCCTCCACCCTGCTTTGCATGCAGTGGAAGAAAATAGTATATTGTAGATTTGTAATGAAAAATACTGCCCAGTAAAACTCAATTGAGTTAACACATGATTTTGAAGATTGCCTTCTCTTTTTCTCTCTCTGGTATTTGGAAGTGGAGAAGCTTGTATGTAGTACTTTAAAAGAGGATGTCTGCCTTCAGTGTTAGGCCTACAGTTCAGTCACGTTCAGAGTCATAAAAATATCTGCTTATAGTTGGAGTGTATGTGAGCAACCTCAGTTCATATTGATTCAGTCAAATAACTAACCTCAGGGGTTTTTGAGACAGTGTATAATAAAGATTATGGCTTTGCAAACAGTATTTAGCCACCATATCTGCAAGTCTGCATTCTTTAAATGAAGTTAAGATGTTACGTGTGCCATTAGGGGTGTATAAATCAGTGGCCTGCAAGATGCAGCTTTCTCTTTGCTGCAGATACAAGCTGTTATGCTTGAAAGATTTTTCTGTGATCTTTCTTATGGGGAAAAACTTGAGCTTGCAAACCTACAAGTGAAAAAGATCCCCCAAATTTTTGTTTCTTTACAAAGAAGAGAAGGCAAAGTTCAATACTGTTGGCACGATGCAAATACTTTACATTACAGTTACAAAACATGTTGGCTTGCTTTGAAAGAGCTATGTCTGGAAGAACAAGTATTTTTTAAAGTGTGGGGTTTTTATGTGGGGGATGTTTCAATAAATACTGATTCAGTAGTTTTTTGAAAATACTGCATCACTGAGCAGATACTCTGTGAAGGGCAGTAGCTCATTTCATACCTTTAATATTGAATAAAATAATAATTTTTCCTTCCAGTCTAGCTGATATTTTAAAATAACTATTCTTAACCTATTTTTTCTGTGTCCTGAACAGCCAAATTCTGGTGAATTGGACCCATTATATGTAGTTGAAGTGCTACTGCACTGCAGCAAGGAGAGTTTGAAAAATTCTGCTACTGAGGCTGCAAAGCCAGCCAGACCTGATGAGAAAGGAGAGATGCAGGTTTGTTACACATTTATTCTCAACAGTTTCTTATAAATGTTCTCAAGGGTTCTATTTTCAAAGCATTTGTGAACTGTGGTAAAAAAAGGATTGAAGCACAAAGGAAGAAAAGGAGCCGTACCCCTGACTCTGCTTTCTGAAACAGTGGCTAATTTCACTGAAGAAGAAACTTTGAAGTATGAACCAAATACTTGCATGAATTTCTTACCATATAAGAAGTGCTTTGAAACTGTTACTGTTATGTTACAGAATCACCTAGGTTGGAAGGGACCTGGACCTTTTAAGATCATCTAGTCCAACCAATGGGGAAAAAAAAAAAAAAAAAAAAAAAACCCCCACCACAACA
>VZRU01014477.1:38522-56001 GCA_013398155.1 Pedionomus torquatus
TTTTTTTCTGATGGCATAGTGTACAGAAAGATTTTGTTTTCTGATTTAGTTTGAGGAACAAGTACTTGAGGAATTCAATAAGTTTTAGTGTTCCTAAGAGGTCTGAGAAGTCATTAAAATAATTTAGGATGGCACTAGCACACACTGAACTTCTGGTTTTGCATTTAATCTGGTGTAAAGCAAATGTGTGGGAGTTCACGAGACTATTTAATGTTGTCTTTTTCAGTCCAGTGAAATGCCAAAATTGACGGAGCAGTTGGCAGGACCACTTCGGCAGATGCAGGTAATCATTTCGTTAGAAATCTGCCTGAGCTCAGGGTTAGTGTTAGCAAGAGTAAGTTATAACGAGCGCAAGGTGGAGACTTGGTTTTGGATCATCAGTGCATTTGGCTGTCACTGCAGTGTATAATAATGGGTTAACTTGTTTGCAAGAAATCTTTACGCTAATTTAGAACATGCCTTTAAAAACTTTTATAAGCTTGCTTACTACCCTGTACATTGTTAATGCTGACGGACTTGCTGTAAACTGTGTTTTACTTTCTGATTCTGAATAATTTCACATTGAAAAGGAAACCTCATCCTGTATGCAGTACCTAATAATATGCAACACACCATCTGTTTAAGCAGATTATACAATTAAAATATTTTCATTTAAAGGAATGTGCAAAAAGAATCGCCAAGGTGTCAGCAGAAGCAAAACTGGAAATCGATGAAGAAAATTACTTAAATTCTTTCCGACCCAACCTAATGGATGTTGTGTATACATGGGCAAACGGAGCTAACTTTGCTCACATCTGCAAAATGACTGATGTCTTCGAAGGTATGTTAATCAGTCCTTCTTTAGGACTTTTGAGATGGTGATTCTGAATAGCCTTGTACTGGATCACAACATTTATTAACTCAGGTGTATTCAAGTATCTGCACTGCTGTAACTAAATGGGGAAGAAATTTGTTTACTGTATATATATTAATTTACAGTTACACTGCTGATAATGTAGAATCACGGAATTGTCAGAGTTGGAGGGGACCTCTAGAGATCACCTACTCCAACTCCCCTGCTAAAGCAGGATTGCCCAGAGCACATTGCTCAGGGATCTCTAGAAGAATTTTTAAAAGGGACATATCTACATTTTAAAAATTCTCTATAAAAATCCTCAGGGAAAAATGTGTTGCAAATAATTGCCATGAAGTGGTACAGCTCTTGTGCTTGTCCTCGTTACAGTGAAGTGTTTTATTTACCTGGTAAATTGAAGGTTCCTCCTGCTCTCTTAATGATGGCACAAGTGAGAGCTGGTAACCACATCTCTGTTTTGGATGGTTCATCACAGCAATGCAGCACAGATATTTGAAATGTCTTGATGTAATCTGTCACATGGGTTAATTTGGTTCCTCAAATGGGAGTACTGGAAACTGCCCCTGAAGGAAGGATACTTCATTTTCATTGTTTTAAAAGCAGGATGACTTAAAGCCCACATACTTTGTAAAAAGACAAACCATCTACCCCAAGTACAAACACGAATGAAAAGCCCAACTTCATCTTTTACCAGCTGGGTTGAAAGTTGCGAAGAGCAGTAGGACGGGTGCACCAGTCTTACAAGTCTCTGTGTAATGACTGATATTTGAAAATCCTTTTTGAAGTTGTTAGTAATAGTTGTTACTGTTGTCTCGCCTCTCTCAGATGGTGTACTCTTGTTTGCGTGTGCACAAGTTGCAAACAGGAGCCCTGAAAACAAAGGAATTGATGCACTTGTGTAATCCAGTGCATAGACTCAGGAACTTCCTAAAGCACGTTGTCTGCCAGGAGCAGGAATCCCAGCAGTCTCCGATTCTGCATTGGGCAGATTCCTTCTCTTGCAGTGGATGTCTGAGCCTCACGTCTGCTGTAGAGGCAGCCTCAGCAAGGCAGGACAGAAGGAGCAGCAGGAGCTGGCTTGGGTGTTGGTGCTGGACTGTTTGGAATACACAGGGCAGTCATGTTTTTCAGGCACCATATTTGGGCTAAGGCTAGTTGGTCGGCTTTGTCCTAGTCAACAGTGGTAGCTTCCTCAAAAATACATCCTATGGCCCTATTTTGAGAGTTTCGGGCTTTGTGGCAGGGGTTGACGCGTGATTGTTCTTTTAATAGTTAATAATGGTTTTCTGTGCATTGTTCAGAAGGAAGGAAAGCACCTCAGATGTCCAATGTCAGTTACACTTGCCTTAAACACGGTGTGGTGTTGCTAAATCCCAGGGGAATTAGCTCTGGTTAGCCAAGTTGCTATAGTCATTTCAAAGAAATTAAAAATCAGAATGGAAAATAAACAAACAAGCCCAACAAAACACAAAGCAAAACCCACAGCATCCTTATTTTGGTCTTAAGCACAAGTTTTTGTTTTAGGTATTGGTGCTTCCTTTCTTATTTTTGGTTAGAGAGTGCATTGGAAGCCACTTTTTTAAAACTAGTTTTCATCGTCCTGTCATATCCCTCCCCCCTCCCATCTTATTAAAAGTGTTTCTGAACGACAGTGCTCCTCGTGACTGAGACTGATGTTCAGTTTTGTGCCGCCAGCCCAGCTAACGGGCCACAGCAGAGCTTTTCTAGACGGAGACCTTGAGCTGAGGTTCTTGCTTCTGCTCTGACAGCCTGTGTGGCATTCTGCTGTTTCAGTAGCACTGATGGTCAAGTGTCCGATGCCCCTTTTGGGGGCAGTTCCCAGTAGCGTGAAAGCTCATACTTGTGGTACATGAACGGCTGCCACTGCACTTAAATTAAACTCAGCTTAAGCCCGAGTGCTCCAAAAGCAGGCCTGCTTGCCACAGTTTGGAGCAGCGATAATTGGCTAATGAAAATGAGTTGTCATTAAGCCGAAATGAGAGTGTTGGGAAGAAGCAGAAATTAGAGACAATTTTTACAGCTGTAGCTAAATGAAGCTAAGTATCCTGTTAATCAGTTGCAGATCAGCTGGCTTGTTTTGTGAAAGTGTGTATGGGCAATAGTAGTTTATTCTGAAAACGCCATTCTTTTTCATGCATAGAAAAGTATGTCTGCAACAACCCCAGCTATGCTGCCTGTCAGTGAGTGCCTGTCCCTGAGTGGCTGTCAGGGTTGGACCTTGTAAATGGAGATGAGCAGATCTTTGAGCACTGACCAGGGACTGCAACAACGCCCACAGCCTGGTTCTCTTGCCTTGACTTTGTGCTCCACATCCAATAAGAGCTGTGGGGTTTAATTTGCTTCGTGTCATTGCAACAGCTTCCACAGACTGCTGCCCTCACAGGAACCGGTCTCACTGTAGAAACTGACATGGCCTACCGCCATGATATGAATGTGTTCAGAAGTGTTGCTTTACTTTTCATAACTTCTCGCTTTCCCAACAGCTTTGCAAAACGTTCTTTTCATCAGGACAGCTTTTCTCTGCATACTGTACTTTGTTCGGAGCTAGTATTTCACTGGGCCATATAAAGCTTAACAAAGTGCAGTCCCCCTGCAATGAGCAGGGACATCTCCAACTACATCAGGATGCTCAGAGACCCGTCCAACCCGACCTTGAATGTTCCCCGGGATGGGGCATCTACCACCACTCTGGGCAACCCGTGCCAACGTCTCAACATCCTCAGTGTAAAAAAACTTACTCCTTATGTCTAGTCTGAATCTGCCCTCTTTTAATTTAAAACCATTATCCCCTTGTCGTGTTGCAACAAGCCCTGCTAAAAAGTTTGTCCCCATCTTTCCTGTAGGCCTCCTTTAGGTACATTAGGGCTGCTTATGAGATGTCCCTGGAGCCGTCTCTTCTCCAGGCTGAACAATCCCCGCTGTCTCAGCCTATCTTCACAGCAGAGGTGCTCCAGTCCTCTGATAAGTTTTGTGGCCCTTCTCTAGACTCACTCCCAATGGGTCCATGCTCTTCCTGTGCTGAGCAGCACTCCAGCTGGGGGTCTCACCAGAGCAGTGTAGAGGTGCAGTCACCTCCCTTGACCTGCTGGCCATGCTTCTTTTGGTGAAGCCCAGGCTTCAAGCTGGCTTTCTGGACTGCAAGTGCCCTTGCCAGCCTGTGTCCAAGTTTTCCTCCACCAGTACCCCCCAAGTCTTTCACCACAGGGCTGCTCTCAATCCCTTCATCCCTGTATTTACCCTATTTCACATGCAAGAAGTTTGACTGTGGGTATGAGGTGATGCTGGAGAGAATACCCAGTGTTGGCACGCTGCTACAAGAGCGTAGGCATGAGGGGCATATTCTGTGAACTTTGTTGCAGTGGCTTGGGCCGAATGGAGAAGTTAGAAGAGGAGATGAATGCATGAAAAAGTACGGTACAGTTCCTGCAGTGTAGGAGCGATGTTAGAAATGACTTTTTTATGCATTACTTTGTGCATGCAATTGAGTGGTAGTGGGCCATAGACTCTCGAGGCGCACAGGAATAGTGAGGTGAGACACTGTCTCTGACAAGTAAAGAACTAAGGACTATGAAAATAATAACCCTACCACATAACCAATGCCAGTTCGGCTTGTGAGTCCCCCAAACTTGAAAGAAAAATCAAGAAAATGCCTGGATGGTGAAATCTACTGTTAAGCAGAAACTAAGCTTAAAACATGCGGCTGCTCTTACTCTTGGATTCTAGATAACTGAACAGCGTCAGCAAAGGAATGTATTGCTTTGGTCCAAAGTGGGCTCAAGCAACTAATTATTCAGTGGCTTTGATACAGCAGGGGAAACTCATGTTTTGCCTCCCTATTTGTATACAGGTAGCATAATCCGTTGCATGAGAAGGCTGGAAGAACTGCTTCGGCAGATGTGCCAGGCTGCAAAAGCTATTGGAAACACAGAATTGGAAAACAAGTTTGCAGAGGGTATGTATTTCACTTCCACAGGATACGAAGTAATTCCAGAAAGGGTGAGAAGGGGGGTGCGTGGGTAGGTATGGGGGGTGTAGGTGGAGGATGTACTAATGCAAGATTCTGGTGTCAGCTTCATGGGCGTAAACAGCATCATTGCCGTGTTTCCAGATAACATCCATTTTAATTAATTTTGTGGCTGAAAATGGATGCACCGTGACTTCCATTAATACCTGTAGCATTGCCCACTGCAAAGTATTACATGCTTGTAACTGTACTTAAAATAGTGGTTACGTCAATTATGACTGCTGGATACTAATACAGTTTTTCATTTTAATAGGGATTACAAAAATCAAAAGGGATATTGTGTTTGCCGCAAGCCTTTACCTGTAAGAGAAGATACCTTTTAAAGACAGTACTACATTCACAGTACGGAACAAGTTAATCAGCTTCACATCTTACATTTTAATTACTTCTTTTAATGGTGTGTATTTAAACCACAGTTGTTTTAACAAGGCATGTACAAACAGCAGTGTTTGTAATATGTCTATTATTGTGTTTTCAATAAAAATTTACATTTTCTATAGCTTTGTTCTTTTAAGCAAGAGCTTAAACAAACAGGAACGTAAAGTTTAGATAGACAATAACTGCGGTGGGTGTTACTATATACAGGTGAAGTGAGCATCCAAGAGCAGCAGCAGTCCCTCAAAGGCATTTACTGATATTACATAGTTAGGCTTGTGAAATTGTTTTCCTTTTTAGAGAGCAGGGTCATTCTTCATGGCTGGTGATTGCTGCCAAAGTGATTTCCATTCGTTGGTGTCTCATGCAGGGTTGTATGGGAATCTTCTTTCGGTTGAAATGTGCATCCTCTCACTTTGAAGAAGTCGGACACGTATACAACCTAAGTGAACAATTAAATGTTAAGTTCCTGCACTTACAAATGTTTGAACTAGTAAGTAAATGCTCCTGCAGAAGGTGAACACCACAAAACTAGTAAAAAGTTTTAATGGATGAAAACACTAGAAAATGCCTAGGAAGTCTCATAAAATTCTGGCATCTGTTCTTCCAATAGCTATTTCTCCAGCTGTTATCCCCTTAACCACTTAGTCACTGATGGCATAAGCCATATCCAAGGCTTATCTGCCTTTCCAGGCACTGTTCCACTACATCAGCCATAATTAGAACAACTGTAAATGAAGGAGCAAGATACACTTGCTGAGCACCAAGATCAGATGTATGGTTAAGTTTATTCTGTAGTTTTATTTAGAACAGGGCAGGAGAGGTTGTGCTTTTGCTGAGGAAGAGGGTTTGATAAGTATAAACTATTCCCTGGAGTGTCACTCTCGCTTGCATTGCTTAAAAAACTGGTTCAACCAAGCTTCGACTCTGCAATACACGTGTCTCACCCACAGCTCCAGCAGCTGTGAGGCCGGCTCTGCCTACATTATCCTTTCCTGCATTCCTTTGACCATATCACCGCACTTACTTCACGGCTTCCGACCACAAGCAGCTTCCTCTCTTCCCGATGCCCACTCCACCAAGTCTTAGCAAACGTGCTGGCACGGCAGCGCATGAAGTGCCATGTATGAGAAGCCTTCCCTCACTATTCCCTTTTTCTGTGCATCACCTCTTCCTCCCCCCCTGCAAACCTGATACCTGCAAAACAGAGTTTAGGGCAGCGGCAGAAACTTTTGTCCACCCTAAGGGCTGGCTGGTGCATTGGTTCAGCTGCACACCAGGGGAGTTTCAGCTTCCGAATACAGCTGAAGTCACTCAACTGAGTTTAGTGCTCTCTTTGCAGTTGCTGCCCCAGAATTCTCTTACCTCAGCTTTCTGTTTCTGGAGGCAAACGCTTTGGTTCTTTCAGGTAAGGGTTTTGTTTGAGAGGGTTTATTCTTAAAAATAAATTGCTCACCTTTCAACTATTGTCTGCTGTTATGCCACCTCCTACTCATTCTTAAACTAACCAAGCATCTCCAAGTTCTCTCACTCATCCAACACTCTTCATTAAATTCATTTTCCTAATAAAAGTGCCTGCAGCTTTTCAATCTGTAGCATTTCTCATTCCCTGCACCCCTTTTCTTAGAAAATGAGACTGTACAAAAATGGGCAGTAGGATTTTCTTTTAGTCAATAGGCAGCTGTTTAATAACACCTAACACAGTAGATAGAGTTCCCAGAGCTGTTGTGAGATTTGCTTTGATGATTGATCGCAGCAAGTAAACAAAGCTCTTCATTCCAGTGACCCCGTACCCTTTGGACCGTGACACTGAGAAAGCGTTTATCTTGGAGGCAGTTCTTCCAGCTGAGCCTCAGCGCTTGGTAACCGAATTCTCCAATATCACCTGGACTAGTTCGTGTATCTGAATCAGAAGTCCCTCCGGTCTGTCCCTCCTCATGGGTGAATCAGCAACTGCACGCTGGCGACAGCCAGCACAACCTCTGCCACAAAGTCAGCCAGGCCTGCAGCTGGTTCTGTTGCTTGGGACGGCTTTTCACTCCTCGGCACAGCTGCACTTCACACCTGCCTTGTTATGAGCGCCTTTGGGCACTCAAAATGCACAGCGCCAGCAGTGAAGGCTCAGGCCGTATCAGCTGGCAGACACATCTTGCTGCCCTTATCCATAAACATTTTTTTTGCCCTGCTTACCTCATACACAGTTCCCCACTATTGTACTTGAGATTTAGACTTTACCTAGAAGCAAAAGGGCTGGTTATATAGAGGCCCACACGGTTTTGCAGTTGACTGTTTCCATCTTAGTTACTAGGAAAGCTCTTGGGCAGGGACAGCTAAGCCAGCTGCTTATCATTGGCCCAGAGTCTGCCACGCTCCCTGAAGTGCTGTTGCTACACCCAGTCCAAGGGGTTGTTTCCTCTCTACAGCAATTTTCAAAACGTTACAATGACAGGTCTGCTTTCCTCTGAACACAGCCTGCAGTTCCAAGGTGCAGTTATAAAAGGAGCTTTTGCACACACACACACACAGCTACCCACCCCTCAGGAATTACTTAATACTTACAATGAGCACAGCTACCAGCGCTCCCTGAAGGAGTCCTGTTAACACATCGCTCCAGTGGTGCTTGTAATCAGACACACGTGAGAGACCCACATAGATAGACGCAGCAATAAGACCAAATTGCAGAGTAGGACGTACAAGTCTTGCCCAGTCTCCTTTCATTCTGGCCTGAAGGTAAAGCTGAAAAGAGAAATTGTTATAAAATGCAGGAAATACAGGTGTAGTAATCATGTAAATTTGTGTTGGGTCTGTTCAAGGAGTTGAGTTGAAATCTGTGTTCAGAGACATGACAACGTCCATAAATCAAAGAACCAGCAACTGGATTAGTGATGGGTTTTGTCAGTGTTTGGCTGGTGATGCAAAAGGTACAAGTGACATCGTACCTCACATCCAATCTAAACCTCCCCTGGTACAACTTGAGGCCATTTCCTCTTGTCTTGTCCCCCGTTTCTCAGAAGATACCAGCCGTCACCTTGCTACACCTTCCTTTCAGGTAGTTGTAGAGAGCAGTACGGTCTCCTGTCAGCCTCCCTTTCCTCCAGGCTGAACAACCCCAGCTCCCTCAGCCTCTCCTCACAGGACTTGGTCCCAGTGACACATTGTCACGAGTATGCTGAGGTGGAGTTCGATACACAGACCAACATTGGGTGTTTCGTGTAACACTACGTAACACCATCTATAGATCCTTGCTGTATTTGCACCAATGTGACAAATGACTGTTTACAGAATAAAGGGACTAGTAATACCAAAGGATCCGGTGGAAGTCAAACCAGTGTTTTACTCCTGCGTTAACTAGAGATAAGTCTTATACAAAAGAGAATTAGCTGGCAACCATCCAAATCTACAGTCCTCCAAATACAGGGAGCCTCATCTTGCTCTGGAGCAGGAAAACCATTAACATCTTCCATAAAATGGAATGAAGAAACCCATAAATGTACGCTATACATAGAGCTGAGAAGATTTTATTTTTTAACTCTGGTCACCTGTAGAATTATCACCTTTTAGGACAGCATTCCAGCTGCAGGTACGTGTCAGAACTAGCTTTATATGATGATTGGTAACATCAAGTATCGCATCCTTCAGTTGTCACAGGTGTAGTTCACTGGGCCCCATGTGTTCCCGGTCCTTTTTAGCTGCACGTTAACCACATTACCACTCTGGTGAGCAAGCGGTGATGTGCAGCTCCTGTGGTTTTTCTCTCCCTGAAGCTCTATGTTGTATCTGTGGTTTTGATGCGTTATCCCAAATTCTCAGTATTTAACTGTTTCTTTCCCATCTCATCCAAGACCCTGTTTCTATCTCCATCTCTGGTCTGTCTGGGACAGAGACTTCAGCTATAAGAGGAGCTTCTCCAAATCCACCCTGTAAATACTATTGAATTTATTCTGGAACTTGAGCCTGTCACCAAAAAAGGCATTGTAGTACTAAATTTCACAGAGGAGAACAATACACTTGGAAGTTATATTTAACACTTCAAGTATGTCTTTCTGGTACCATCTAGGAACTTCAGGTTGAGCACAAAACCTGAATTGACAGTCTCGTGAAGTCGTAGAAGCTCAGTAAAAGCCAGGCTTCAGGCACCGCGTCAGCACACTGAACTTCTGGTAAATCCTTCCACTGCCAACTTCAAAAGGCATGGCTACCTTTCAGAAGCATTACATTTATAATGTAAACACAGGCATAGAGCAGGCACTGTAGATGCAAAGGTGCTACTTTCCGAAGTTAAACGTTTGGGGAATGTTTGGTCAGTTTGAGTAACTTACATCATAATTTTGGCATGCTGACTTTTTCACCTATAAATGGAGCATTAAAGAGATCAACCCTATCCATAACGCGTTTTCTTTAATAGAAAGGTCAGGGTGAAATTGGACTCTGAAAGCTACAGCTAAGCCTGAACTGGAAAGTGACTCCCCCCACTGCACCCTCAAGTGGTGGGCACTGCATACTTCTGGGGAGCTTTATTTCAACACTAGGGAAAATGTTGTTTAGCCCTTCAAATATTGGCTGTCCCACAGTTCTTTTAACAAAAGGTGTTTTAATGGACTTACATTAATATTACTGGATTCGCCAACAGTAGACCAGAGCACTACCTGAGCACCAAATGGGGCAGAGATGGCTCTGAGGAACACAAGTAGGTAGCCTAAAAAGAGCTGGCTAATAATTTGATACTAGCTGTTCTTTTCTCTCCCCTGTTCCCACTAAATTCTGCTTAAGACAGCTAAAAATACCTTGCTGTAATAAACTTTTTCCCATGTAAGCGTATCTGGTAGTTGGCAAAGATGTATAGCCGTATTAGAAAGAAATACGGTTATGCAACTGCTAATAGGTGGGAAACAAGGTTTACTTCTGAAGAAGTACGCTGCTTTTAATAGGCTCAGGCAGTCATGCTCCCCTGCAAAGATTCTTCCCACCACCATGACCTGCTCTTAGAAAGGCAACAGCCGTGATTGGGCCGAGGCAGGCCAGCAGGACCATATAGGAAAATTAAGCAGCCCAAGAGAAGGAGCTTTTGCTTTGTAGTTCCATTAAACATAAACCAAGACTGATATCAGAAGTATGCCCAAGAATCCTTTATATAATATTAGCCCTTACGTAGCATTTTCTGCACTATATAGAGATGTCCTGATGCTATGTTGAACTCTCCCTTACTACTATTTTGACTCTATTGACTGACAGAGGGCAATGACTTTAACAGTCCTCCCAATATGCACAGCATGTCCGCCTCAGGTACTTTTACTCTTCTTTGGAGTCATTTACAGCACAGACTCAAGGAAGGGAAACGGAAGCAAATCCATGCCCGTCTCCTCAAACAAGCCTCTTTGCTAGACAGGAATAAGCTTTACAAATTTTACTTGTAATCTGTGGAAGCAGCAAGTGTCATTTGGTTAATAATTAATACTACTGCCATGCCCCTTCTCAGCCTTTCACTTGGTGCTAAGAAATACGCTTGTGAGGCTACAAACAGCACAGGAGCACCCAGAGCTGTGCCAGCAGCAATGTTGCTCCTGTCACTGACGGCTGTTTGACCACGCCACAGCTTCTCTGCTATCCTGTTTTCCTAAGCATCTGTCCCATCATTCTGCAATATCATGCAGAGATGATCTATTAATCTTCACTCCTCCATCCTCCTGTTTGTCATGTTTGTTTTGTTCATTCTTTAAGAGCACACATACAGATTTCATAGAAACTTTCTTGTAATGGATTAAATAATCCCCAAGTTCTTCCTCACACACACTAGCTGGTGCTTACTCTATAATGAAAGTATGTTCTCTACACCACACACATCCTGAACACAAGTTTCTTCTTAATCTACGGTCTAGTACTTCATTTCTAAAAATATACACAGGAATGAAGAGAAACACACAGCCACTTTGTGGCTTCTCATAAGAAGCCACAGACATGAATGGAAGGGTCTCTGCAACTGGAGAATTATTTGCTACTCTTAACGTTTCTAGCATAGCTTTCAAGTATTTGCTCTTCCACCAAAGCAGTATTAATATCCACATACGCATGCCTGCCTGCCTACCTAATTTTTAAGTACAGCGACTTTCATTTCCTAGATGGACTTCTGGAGGTGTAACCATACAGCTTCCAAAGAAGGAAAAAAAAAATTCCTAACAGCTAACATCTCATATCCCCACCCAAAGGACACAAAATTCTTTTAAATCTACCAAAACCTACTCACTCCACTAACTGAAGTAACATTTCAGATATTTAGTTTCAATTACTGAAGCTCCTCAGTTTTTTTTTCATTCAATACTTTCTAAGCTTTTTTCTAAAATCCGATTGCACAAAAAATTCTGTACTGCAAAATGTTTTGTCTTTTAAGTTATGGGAAGTCCTCCTGCACTTTCAATCCTTCTTCAAGAATGGAAGTCAGGAGAAAGAAAGTTGGGACTGGTTTTTCCCCCCCAAAGTTTTACTTGTACCAACAGATTTGCTCTATTACTTTTGTAAAGGTATTTTCTTCAAAAGAATTTTATGTTTCCTGATATCAAAAGGCCCAAAAATAAACATCTCCTACAGGTGTCCTGTTCTGTCTTAGGGAACAGAAGCAAGCTTTCACTTTGGAGATATACCTGTTTTCACCTCTTATTCTTGTCTGCTCAATCCTAATCTATTGACAGCATCACAAACTTAATAGCAAAACCAAGGGAGAATACAGTTTTCCTGGAGAGAAAACTGCCCTGTGACACAGAGAAATGAGAACACATCTCAATCCAAGTACAAGTAGTAAGAGTCTGGAGGAGAAACAAAGGTGCAGAAAGTCAGTTTTCTTATGAAATAAGCCCTGCTTTGAGAGACCATAGCAGCCAATACAAGTCTTTCGGAAAGAGCAAGTAAGTGGCATTTCCTATTAGTCACATCTAACTTAGGCTTCATGAGATCCAAGTGTTAAGAAAAAGCCCTATGGTATTACTGTTTTGCTCTTAATAGGCACGAGATCCTACTGCAACCATAATTAGTATTTGGACCTGTTACAGACTACAGTTAGAAAAAGCTCATACTTCAGACCACGTCTGCTGACCCAAAAAGTCCCAAGAGCCGCAAACAGAAATCAATGCTATGGAAATCCACCACAAGGATTCTTCCCAAACCAGAAGCTCTGGAATGGTAATATGGAAGCCACCTCAAGTGTGTGTACACATGTATGTGGTTGGATTTGGGATTTCTGGTGTGGAGGGTGGGGATAAGGATGGTGGTACTGTGTTTTGGTGGTTTTGTTCATGAGGTGGGGGTGGAAGGAAGAGCACAGGAGGCACCAGTGTTTGAAAGTCTTCAGAAAAAAAGCAGACTCAAATCTTATAAAGAATGTGTCAAAATTCTCCAGACCTGAGGTTACAAATAAATGCTGAGAATCCAGGCACATTTGTAGGACAGAAAAATTCCATTTCTATGGATACCCCAAGGACATGCTTAAAGGGCACAATGCCCCTGCTCCCAAGACTGAAGTCTTCCCTTAGGAAGTAGAGTAGCTGCACAGAGCACCACAGTAGCTATGCTATCCACCCTTCAACACCATCAATAAATAAGCGTCACTGCCCCTGTGAGGAGAGGGGATGCCAGAAACCACAGTACTGCTCACCTCTACAAGACATGGTTTGCACCTGAATGTCTTTGAGTCAAGCAGTTATTCAAACAAACCCCTCCAAGAGAATGAAAGAGCTGAGACATTCACCCTGGATTCTTGCATAATGCTACAAAGCAATAGAAAAACATTTAGAGAGATGGATGATCTGCCATCTCCCTCTTCCACTCCCGATCCAGCAACACAGAAAAAGGCATCTCTGCTCTATTCAGATAGCAACAGGGGAGGAAAAAGCCCCCTTCAGAGATCTTCCAAACTCTCTTATTTCTTTTGTGAAGGATTTGCAAAATAGCTCTCCCATTTCTTCAGGTTACAGGAAACTTAGGCATTTTCTTTGTATACAAACTAGTTTGTACAAAGGCTTTTATTCAAATGGCTTTGTATAAAATCTATTAATCATATTTCAGCTAGCACAGCTTCTGGAATTCAAGGAAGTATAAGGATCCAAGAAAAAGTTTAAAAATTGCAGTTCTGAGCACAAAACAATGGCCAACAGCCACAAGATGTGCTGAGGTATAATTTACCTGTCATATACACTCTTCTGTTTATGCAAATGTTACATACAAGTGCAACAGCTTGTTTTATACTGTAAGCACTGTATCCATGACTAAACACAGAACTTTAGACATCAACCAGCAAGACAATGCCTGCAAACCAGAAATCACCATGCAGTTTGTCTCACGAGAAGCTTGATATTAATATGGATGATGCCTATCCCATATAATTTTAAACACAACAGGCTCACATCCAAACAGAAAACCATATTATAAAAGCACTGCAGAGATGTAGCAGAATTCATGAGTCACTCATGAGCTGGGGTTCCTAAAAATAAATTTTAAAGGGCATAAAAAAGAAGAGGGGAAAAAAAACAAAAACCTTCAAATTTGTTGGGGTTTTTTTTGCCTTTTTAATGGTATCTCCTCCTTTTCTTACTTAAATACTTAAGATCCCTGGTATACCTGCAATACTAGCCGGTCTTTTTTTTTTTTTTTTTTTGGGCAAAAAACTAAGGAAAAAGAGTCAATCTTTGAGAACTAGTTTTTCCCATTCCAGTGAAAGAAAATTATATATGTCTGTTGTTTCTTCAAGGTGGAGATGTATCCAAGCTGTTGTTCAAAGGAATGTACCTTTTACTCTAACTGTGTATTCCTGCTGACTCCCCTGTGCCATCTCTGGTGTCTGAATAGCCCTATAATGAGCAGGTACAAGGAACTGAACCGTTGGACAGCTGAAATAAGGAGAGGTGGGGTAGGTAATCACCAGACTAGTGAAAAAAGATAAAATATGCATTAGTCTGACCTCTAAGATTGCTGTTGAAAGGCAACCAATAACCAAGAGCTGCCTCCTATGCAATGGGAAAAAAATCCTGCAGGTAACTAGTAATAAACCAATTCTCAATTTAATATCAAAAGTACAATGTATCTATTCTATGCAGACATTTCCCACTGGACATGTAATGGTTTTTTTGTTTTTAATCCTCCAACCTCAACTTGGCTGTACATTGCAGAAATAATAGTTTATTGACATCATTACACTATAAAGCAGGATAAACAATAACAATTTATTTAATTGCAGTTGCTAACACTCGGCTCTTTTCTCATGAGAAAGTAACTAAATGTTTTCCTTCTACTTGGAGTTAAGTGTTTTTCTGTTGTGTCTACCAAGCTATAGAAACCTTCACTAGAACATAAGCCCTGCAAAGTATTGCTTTCAGCTCAGTCCTACAGGAAGGAATTCAGAATAATCTCACCAGTACTGACAGCTTAAACTCCCAACCAAACTAAGGAGAAGCTGCTTTGCTTTGTTTGCTTACTGTTAAAGTTTAAGTAATACCATTAAAATACTAGGAGCACATACAAGTAAAAGCACAAGCATCTCCATACGCAAGCCTCACATAATGATCAGTTACCCTTTATTGTTTCAAGTCTGCCTTAGGTAAGATGCTTGGTACTACCCACCACTACAGCCAAACAAAACATTTTCAGTGGCAAGTGTCTTTTCATTAGTTTTTGAAGACCAGGCAGTCCTCAACTTTCATGTGGCTCATGAACACATTAAGGACTGTTGCATATCTCAAGTCAGTAGCATTTGGGAAAGAAATACTGTCAGGCAAACAGAGATACTTAAGTAGGGTGTAAAAGGCTCCCAGGCTCTTATTCGGATACTGTTTCATTCGACCTCCAATCCCAACATAAGCAATTAAAGCAAGAGATTTCAGGAGCAAAGCTTGATTGGCATATTTAGGAGCACCAGTGCAAAAAGCAGCCAAAACCCCGCTTTCAGTTGTGCTTAGCCTATGATCTCTCTGCAAAAGAAGGCTGCCAGCCCAGGTCACTGAAATACCAGCCACAGTCCCATTCCCGTCTGTAATTCCCAGTGTTCTCAGACACACAAGATGCTCTTTCCTGGTGAACTGTGGGGGATCTTGAGAACCACTCAAGTTACATTGTGCCAAGATTCATCATCCCCTTTTTGTCCCAAGTCACAAGCACGTCGCTATCCCCAGAATAGCAGGCAGCTTGGCTGGATTTCTGCAGCCCTATTCTTCATCCTGGGCCAGGTGCAGGTCTGGAAGTGCCCAGGCCAGCTACAGCCAAGACAGACTCTGTTACAGCAACCTGATCCTCGGGGACACACTAACTTCTGCCAATTGCAACAGTCACAGTGGGGTCACTGTCGTTATTGAAGACAGCAAGCATTTAGCATTTTAGTTTACAATAGTTTCAGGCATAAGTTTAAGGAAAAAAACCCAACAAAAACAAAACAAAAAAAACAACCCTCCACCCTCACTATTAACTGCAGCACCTCCCCCTCTAGGGGAAGTGCTAGCTTGCTAGTGCAAGTGCTAGTTTAGCCTCATGGACATAGCTAGAAGAGGTGTTCAGCTACACTCACCCTTCCCATTCTCCAAGCCAAGACAAAATGTTTTTTTGGAGAGACTGTGCCAGCTGTTTAATTACAAAAAGAAAGGAGCATCAGGAGGAGAGGATGATGGAGATCTTTTGGGATCCAGCATCTGTTATTAGGTCATTGGGTTCCCACAAACTCAGGCTCCCCCTAGTTTCGACAAGAAGCTGTTGTTGGCAAAAGTTTTCCAGAGATAACGGCTGTCTGGACCCAAACTGACCCACTTAGCTCTGCCAAATGAATTTCAAACTACAGTCTCCAACACAACTGCCTGACCTGACAGTCTGCAAGCAGATTGTTTTCTGTGGTTTCATTCATTCCATATACAAATGAGTTAGAAACTAGAAGAAACCTTAACTCTAACCAGGAAATAGGCTGAAAACCCAGCCTTAAACTACTCACACTAGACACAATGGCTTTCTTAACAGGTACATGGCAACAACTTCCAGTTAAAAATGCAGGAGTAATCTCTATGATGTAAGAACAATAAATAGGCAATAGTGTAGATCACTTAAGTAAGCAGGTTACATAAAGTATTTAACATTCCCTAAAGTTATTCAAAACCCACACATTTCTATCCTGTTATCATTATTTTAGAACTTGTTATATAAATACTTTATGAAACAGAATTTTAATTATTCTTACTCTGCAGACCTCCTTTCTCAATGGCAGATGCCACAGTGCCCTGCAGTAGCCACTGCCCTTCCTTTTGTTTTAATGCAAGATGGTCTAATAGGAGAAGCTCCTTGAGACCAGCTCGAGACTGCACCTGAGCACACCGACAATTCAGACATGGTAACAAAATGCAAATTCTTTCTAGTTTGCCATAAAAGCCTTTAAGCAGGAACTAGCTTAGTGGTACTGCCAGCAACTATGCAAGTATGTAAGCCAATATGCTGACATAAACTCATTCCTTTTATTTAGAAAACCTTTAAAAGTTCAGCTGACGCATGCATGGAAGACAAACACTACTTCTGTAAGGAACCTAAGACAGACAATATTAAGTCACTGCATGCTGTAAACACTGGGGAATAAAGGCTATTTATGTCCTCCCAGAAAGACAGGGCCCAAATTATGTACCAAATATTTTCATTCCTGAGACAAAATTTCAACTTCTGCTCTCCAATGCTGTTCCACAAACCAAAAGACAAACTAAGGAGAAAGACAAACTAAGGAGAAAAGTTTCAGATTCCCAGATACGTGCTACATGCTTGCTTACACTACTCATTTTGAACAGATCACATGGTATGATACTCTCATGTTTCTTTAGCTTTTTTAAATTCAAGTTATGTATTTCCAACTTGGAATTTCAAGCTTTTCAGCTTCTATTGCTCATTCTGAAATAAATCACACATTTTCTTCTATATATTCCTGAAGCAACAAAACAAGAAAGCACCTATCTTGTTATTGGAGTCACAAAAACATCTTTGTATCATGATGGCTAAGTCACAACATCCTTAAAGGGATAAACTTTCCAAAAAAACCCACAAACCAACACCCATTCAGCAGCACCTACAGCTTACAGTTTTTGTCAAATAACTTCCTTCACATCAAGTATAAAGCCTGAGCTGTCAGGCTCCTCCAGGTACTGCCCTCGCTATGAGGTAGGGCATGCAGCACAGGATTATATTAAAAATTGCAGGGTTTTTACCCC
>VZRU01014477.1:57341-69802 GCA_013398155.1 Pedionomus torquatus
GGTTCAAAGCCAGAGGCAGCACTCTGCAGGGTCACATGGGCAAGGAGCAGGAGGAATGTTAGGAAGCAGTTTTTCTCACCTTCCTGCAGTAGCTGCCTGCTTGAAGACATCTGTACTTTTTCATTTTTTAACTTTTTTTTTCCGTTTCAATAAAGAGATCACATTCAATGCAAAGTTTGGTACATAGTAATGCTGTGTTAATCAGCAAGGTAAAAACATCCTGCACGGGTGTCATTAACCTTCTTCAGATATTCATGTGAAGGTCTCCCAACAGTTTCTAAATGAATAATCTTATTACAAGACAGAAGAAAGTAGAAGTCTAATCTCCACAAAGCCTCTTACTTGTACTGGGCAATAGCTCAGCCAGAGACAAGACAAGACACTGGGGTGCAGAAACAGGTGAAAAACATCCTTTCCTACAGTCAGGGTTCTGTCTACTCATTGGCAGGTTTACTGAATAACAAATGGATCTCCATCAAAGCACTAAGTCTTAATCCTGGCATTTGTTAAAGACATTCATACCCTTTTAGTCTAAGGGAGGTAAGTAAAGCCATGTTGTCTTGAAGTTACTACAGAAAAGTATGAACAGAAGGACAGTTTCTGTAGCAGCATGCCGAGTCACAGCAAGTTTTATTCCATTGCTGAACGAGGACCGACACAAGCTCTGGATTTACAGCATTTCATAGTGGCATGCAGAGGATGGATTTGGCTTCTGCTGTCCCACCTCTCCCATCTGCAAAAGGTTGCTGAGAGTGAACCTTCACATACGTAACCCAAAGCCCCAAGACAGGGCAAGGTTCAAGGTTCAGGAACTCTCCACACGAGGTTCTTTGCATGAATTCAAAAACCCATGCCACAGGCAACTACAGAAAGCATTATTAAAGCCACATCAACTTAGTATCTTCAAGATAAAGAGTCCTTGACTTTCCTTGCCAAATGCTGCATTTTTTTTAAATCCTAGTAGTTTAAACAAAAAAGGTATGAAATCCGAGCTGTTCAGCACATCATCTATTATACTGTATTCCACTTGAGGTGGGTTCAGTATTGCAGCAAGCAGGAAGGGGTGGGGGTGGGCAGCACCAGGGCATGCAGAGGTTTTCATTAACAGGTTCAAGGTCTGAAAATAACAACACCTTTCTGTGTCTGCTGAGAAGTCACCCCCGACCACCACTATTTCCCCAGGCTACAGCAAGAGGAACTCTCCTTAAACATACAGTGACAGAGGTCAGACAGATTCACATCCCTGCCAAATGACTGTAATCCAGTCACTATAAACAATAAACCATACACATCACCACACTGCTAGCAAGTTTTTTGTGTCCAAGGTTGTGTTGCTGAGGGATGGTACTATCACATTCTCACATTGCTCAACAAAACCATTCACAGAGAAGTTGAATTGGAAGGGTATGGCTGAAACCAGCGAAGAAAAATCAGTATTAGGTTGCTACATAGCAGCAGTCACTCAACTGTCCAAAAATAAACCCACTACTTCCAAGTAATCATATCACAAGTGGACCTATATAATTTTGGATACTGCTAGTCATGACTATGTAAAGATAAACTGGAAAAAAACCCCAAACATCTGAAGGATAGGAAGTTGGACTATACTCTTGTCAAACCCAGGACATAAACTGCTATTGGTCTTATTAATATTTACTTCCACAGATGGCTCTGTTAGCTCATTTCCCTCACTGTCTCATCCTGCCCCTAAAAGACTGAAGAAAATTAGAAGGTATTTAAAAATTCATGTTGATCTAGTGTTTTATACTTAATGGACCACCCCCATTTGGTTAGGGTTTAACTTTACTATTTTTGCTTTTTAAATAGGCTTTGCATGTTTCATTAGGTCAGACATACCTCATTATATATTTTTATATGGCTTACAATATAACTTAATTTAAGTAGCAGCACATCTTCCAAACCCACTTGTGACCAAGTTCATTTTAGCTAAGACACACAAGCCAACTACCACATTAAGTAATTTTAGGCATTTGAACATAATTCTACTTCTTGTCCTAGTATCCTGTGGTGTCCCCTTGCAATCTAATGAGAAATCTCCTAATTACCTCAAACAAGCATCCTACAAAAGCAATGTCCCTTGTACAAAGCCAAGTAAATATTTTCATTTTTGTACTAGATAACTAACAGAATTTTCATTGCTATTTAGATAGAAAGAACATACTTACTGCTAGGAAAAGCATGCAGTACATGGAGAATGAAGAATGGCCAGAGTAAAATGATAGTCTGGAAGAGAAGAGAACAAACATTAATTTTCTTTTGCAACACTCAGTCAGCAGTGATACTAATTTATCTTAAATAAGAAAACTGGTAAAATGCAAATATCTCCATGCCTTTTCTTCAAGGACCCAGGCAAAACATCCATCACACGTGTCTGACAACCGCTTTTGACAAAGAGCACTGACTTCAACACTCATCAGCAATCCTGTACCAGCATTAAGTTCATCTACACATCAGGTGAAAACTACCAGCTCTTTGACTGGAGTTTGAACAGCAAGTGAACACATCCTCAACGCTAGAAATCAAGCATCCTTACAATCAGTGTATTTGTTTCATCTTCTTGATCCATGCCAGATAACTGCAAATATTATGTTGTTTTTTTTTTTTTTTTTCCAAATTACGTACCTGACAGTCACAGTATGAGTATGAGGACAAATAACACATTACTCACCCCAAACCAATTCATTGCATCTAGTCACCATCAAGAGGCAGTAGTTATCAATTCACATCTCAATGTTTAAACCACATATGTATACCTTTGTTAAATGTACTGATTCATAAAGACTACAATCAGCTATCACAAAAGGGTGGGGGAAAGGCACAAAGGCAATTCATTAGCCAGCCAGCTGCAAAAGATGACATCTTATCTAAAATTTGTAGAAATAGCTTCATACTTGGCTATCTCATTTAAAGAGTGTCAACATTGCCTTGAACTTGTAAAAGCTTCTAGCAAGCTGAAGGGACTGGACAGTTGATGCTGACAGTCCAGGCTGCCTGTGGAGAGATCCTCCCCTGCACAGATAGCTCCTGTAGAATAAATCACACCCACTTCATCAAAAAGAGGGAGCAAAATGGAAAGACATTTCTAATTCAGTCTTAAGCAGAAAGAAAGAGTACTTTTCACTTTTTTTCCCCTGTTTTGTGCATATAGCCTTGTAATGATGCTGCTTTATAGATCTCAGTCAGGCTTCTGTGCAATTTAGCTACATAACACAGCACTCCTAACTTAAGAGTCTGGCATACACAAACAAGGCCAACAAACTTTCATAGCTCTCCAGACTGCCCTCCACCATATCCACCCTGTTTTAGTGCCTCAGCCAGGCAGAGAGCCTGAGGCCAGGCGAATTCCTTGTCAAAGGAATAATTTCTACTCTTCCAAAAGTAATGAAGGCAGTTCTGATCTGCAGCTAGATAACTGGGTTAAACATCCACTACTCGAATACTATAAGGAAGGCAATAAAACAATCTCATGCCCAAGTGAAACTGCAAAGCTTACGGCACTAATTTTCACTTATAAAGTTATAAAACTGCATGGGATATCAGGAGAAAAAAACCTACATTAAATTACCTCCATGGATTTTTTAGTTCTTTGTTTACAGTCCATTCAAAGCACTGACAATAGCTTGCAGTTTCAGGGGTACTGAATAAGCAATTTGGAAAGAACAAGATGACTTGTGTCTGAATATATTATATATATATATGTACACACACACACAGATATTGTCCAATTCAGTTCTTAAATAGAAACACTGTATTGAAAAATGTGTTACGCTTTCAGATGTTTAAAATTAAAAAAAACATTAAGATTGCATTTTAGCTAGACATCTCTTCTCCACTCTTAACTCTTTATCAGTTGAAGTCTCCTAGCTAGAGTCCACTATGAAATCCAACACCATACGCATTTTTAAGAGTTCTGTCTTTCACACAAACATGCCATCTGAGCCACAAAAGCAAAGCCTGCTCTTCTAACATAACAGAAGATACAGAATAAGGAATTCCCGGTTATTGTGTCTGTTTTTTCTCCACTATTGGAACTATTCCTGTTGTCCATGAGATGACATTTCCTACAACTTCTGAAGGCAACCTGTTGCCAGCTGAAGGGATTCAGGAGGCTATTAAGCAAGAACAGAAACAACTGCAATTCTTAATGTTATTTTGGAATTCCTATAGTATTTTAAAAGTGTTGACTACTGGCATACTTGGGTTTAAGAATCTATTATATTAGCCCAATGTAACATTAAGAATGCCCCGTTCTAAGTTAAAGATTATAAAAGTTCAACACTTTCTCATCAGGCATAGATAACCATGCTGCATATTATTGAAATTGTTGTGCTTAGCACATAATGTATTGCCAGAAATACATCTGGGACAAAGTATTGATTTAATTTCTACATTGTGCAATCCCACTGAAATTTCTTTGGCAGTACCGCTGTCTCTAGAGTTCTTTAAAAAAAAAAAGAGATTTAACAAAAAACAAAAAAATCTTAAACTTATTTCAAACACTAGGTTTGACAACAGAAGACTTTCCCAATAATTCCTCAGCATGCAGACATCTTCCAAAAGCCAGGAGAACACCCTGTCTATCAAACCAGCCAAGATGCTGCACAGCCTAGGGTTCTTCTTAGTATGATTACATCATACTGCAAATGCTGGCCTGCCATGAGCCAGCATTTAAAAAACAAACATGTTTTTACTTTTTAAAAGAAAAAAAAAACATACCACAACCAACCAACCAAACAACACAACAACAACAAAACCCCAAACCAGTATTTGTGAGTCCAAAGAATGCAGAAGTATTAGAAAAGGATACTTTTATAAATAAAGTGGTTCAGACAAGTCTCAAAACCCCTTATGTTTCAATAATCGATGCAAAATTACCAGTAGGAATTTGAAAATCATATTTCAGGACATCTTTTTCAAATTAATATTAGAACAGTATCCAGTGAAAGTGTAGGTAGCATGAGATAGAGTAGGTAAGTGCTGAGTCTTGTTTTGATTCTTTCCAAAATGGCAGAGTCTGACATGAGAACAGCATTACAGAGATTCATGCTTTTTACTCCATCAATACTTCACATCACTTTCGATATAAGGAACAAGGCTTCCTTTTAACAGGAAAAAGCATAAGCTTTAATTATTTCCACTTATCAAGTGGAAATTACTACCAAGTTAGAAGAATGTCTGAACTGGTAACGTGAAAACAGTTTCAGGTCTCAGTTGAGCTAAAGCATACTCTCAGTTTCCAATGTATACAGTACAGCTGGACACCTCAAAAAGGTCTTAAATCAAAGTTATTTAAGGGCTGTGAAGTTTTCTTCAAATGTTGTTTTGCCCCAGATTTCACATGCCTTACCTACAAGAAATAATTTAACTAGATTACTAAGTGCTTTTAGCCAGGATTTCTAATCCCAGATAAGCAAGTCTAAAACAGATTGCCTTGCAGGACTTGATGCTGACAACTGTTCGATTCTGCTCAATTCCTTCCCATGCGCACAGATAACTTTGCCCAGGGAGCAGAGTCCACCTGATAAAAGGTACAGTTCCTTTAATAAGTAGAAAAACAAAACAACAGTAAATGAGATTATAATTTGTTTTACACCATCACTTGAAAGAAAGAGCATATTTTTAATAATAAGTTCTGCTTGACACTACTTTGCATTTATTAAATAAGTGGATCACTGAGCTTTAGAGCTCAGTAAACAAGCTTGATGCCTTGCCTCTGCATAATGTCTTTGTAAGGACACATGAACATGCAGAAACATTTAAGCTAAGTGCAGAAGTATGACAGCAAATTGAATAGCCTTGATGAAATACAAGACTAGGAAATAGCTAGATACGTATGGCATGTATGGCATATATGGAAATGGTGAGAAGCGTAACTGTTCAAAATGACAGCAGAAAGCAATAAAACAGAAGGAATTGCATCTTGTGGTGTCACAATAAAACTGGCAGAAGCTGAGTGATAAGGACTTTTGTTATGGAAAAATTATGGAATGGTTTTTAAGAGAAAAACAGGAGGCCCAGCAAAACATTATGCACATTCTCACATTAAAGCAAGTAAAACTCCCCACTGGATTACCCAACAAGTCCTTTCTATCCTTAAGATTTTTGGATTCTCCAAGTCTGATTCATAACTTCCACTGACATTTGTGCTACCTGCTCCGTTCATTTGGAGTGGGGGGAAATGCCAGTCAGACCTGCTGCTCAGCACATCTGTGTCAAGTAAGCCAGACAGTTCCATACGCTTGTCAGGGAAATATTCTTAGAATTTCAGACCCATAAGGACATGGTGTAATAATACACTTCAGCTGAAGCACCTTATTGTTTGAAGTCCATGTTCTCTGCATTCAGCAATCAAGATATTTTCACAGTATCTGCTCTCCTCTCAAGGGCTAGCCTTGCATAAGCACAACTTTCAAGACCAGCAGGGGCTGAAAAGTCTGAGGACTCTGAAATTAAGTGCTTCTGTAATTCTTTGCAAAGAAACGTTTAGGTAAATGAACAAGCACTTCATCTATTTAATATCATCAACTATTCAGAAACCCATTTTCAAAAGAAAACATTCCCAATTTCTCTTCTTTCTCTCCCAGTACCCCAACCCATACTTAATTACAAAGCCTTAAACTTAACAGAAACAAAAATGCTGCCAGTCTTTCCAGTTCAGTAATACTCCTCTGGACTATTTTATTGACAGGTGTTTTGACATGAGACTTATGAATAACACTAAGTGTCTTGCACAATTCCCTAATTGTATTTGGAGTGAGGGGTAGATCCATTCAGCTCTACTTAAAGCAGTGGCAGATAGTGTAAGGTAAGATAGCCTGTAAAAGGAAAAATATGTAACTGTCTGCAGAAAAGTGCACATAGTCTTATGTATATTAAGTGTTAGCATCGGCAAAGTTTTCTTACTATCTCACACAAACCAAAGTTCTCTCTTACCCTAGTGACATAAAGACGATCTAGCAGGTTCTGGGAAGAACTAGGCAGAGTTTATTTCCCTAATTTTTAACCACCTTCCCCACCCACCACCCTTTTGAAACAAGTCTTGTAGACAGTGCAAGTAACAGGTGTATAGAGTAACCTTCTCCTGAGCTCAGGATCTACCCAAAGTGGTTTTTGTCAGTTATGAGTACTACAAGTCTTGTCTTCACTGCTAGGTTGACAAGATTTTGAAGCTGGTCAAATTTTTCTGCTGGTATAATTTGTTGTTGGGTTTACATTTTATTTATTTAAACAGAAGTATCACATACTGATGGAACAATCCAATTGAGCAATGACTGGTTAGCTGGCTATTATGCATCTGTCAGCAGTGGTTTGTAGCAACAGCTGCAAGAAGAATAAACTTCATTAAAGACGACCAAAAAAATGTAAAATCTCATTCCCCCATAACTTTTTTTCTGTTAAAGTGAGCAGCAATAAACCTGCATCTTGAACTTCCAAATAGTCAAAATTTATTCAGGGAGCAAGAAAGTACCAGCTCCTGGCATCTGTAATACACAGAAACATATATGTTCTGAGTTCTTGCAATTACAAAGTCCATCCAGCTGGTGTAATGCAGTGGTATTCCACATACACATTGCAAAACCACTACAAAATAAATTATCTTTTGCCAGCTTTGACTTTGTCACTCAATTTAACTCAACACACAAAAGAAGAGTTTAAATTTCCACTACATTTCTAGCTAGGCTTGTAGAAGCGGGGCAGGGGCAATAAATTAGAAAAAACAGGACTTTGTTTACTTCTTTTTTTCCTAGTAATCCCCTCTAAGGAAAGAGTAAATGGAAAATAGCTGCAAGGGGGACGCAAACCAATACTTCTAAAAGAGTAATAGTTTGCTCTCTCATGCATCAAATTACAGGCTACTGCTCCATGTCTGCACAAGTTATCCACATAATAATGTTCTGACTCACAGGAGTGTTATTATCATTTTACATAAAAGGAATGAAAAAAAAAAATCCCTGTTAAATTAGGGATTTGATTGTTATTCCCCCTTTAAGAAACAGCTTTGGGCATGAAACACGTGCCAAGTGCGCATAACCCTTTCTCCCGACAGACTTTTGTAATCTTTGAAGGGAAAAAATTGAAGGGAGGCAGCAGGACAACTGTCAGCATTAGGGGGGTTTCAGCTTCTAAGGTACTTTTTGAGAAATACACAGTTATACATGTCTAAAGTTTTATCTTAAGAGACTTTTCTATTAATTTTGATATAAGCCTTCAGGTTTGTAAATCAGTGAAATTCTTCCACTGAGAAGAGCCAATTCACATGAAGGCAAAGGGGATGTAAGATCAAAAAAGTGATCCAGATTGAAGAACTACATCGCAATTAGTTACAGCATGTTCACCTTTCAGATTTGATTCTCCCTACTGACAGTCAATAAATGCAAGAGCAGCTCTCTTTGCCTCTGTATCAAATACAGGCCCAATTTATTATCTACCGTGGCCCAGAAGCTTCTACAGTTTTACTATTTAAAGACTCTTCACTATTATTTCAGCATTTTCCTTCCATGTAAAATGGAAGCCTGCCAAAGCTCCAATTCTCAGAATTAGTGAATATTTTCATTAGGACTGGAAGCGTTCCTAAACCAACCATACTACAGATCGAATAACAGTAATGACAGAAGAGTGAGAAGCAGTGTTTAAGGAAGAAGTTGCACCATAATAGTACACATATGAAGCCTTCCATTCATCCCTTTCAACTGCCTTGGCATCCAAGGTAATTTGGATTCTTTTTTTTCTTTGCATATATTTTTTTGGAAGTGAAAGCTACTAAATTAGCTTCTGATGAAAACTACTGAACATATAGGTTTTAGTACTCCAGAGCATTTCACAGGTTAAAATCTCTGCAAAAAAAAAAAAAAATAATAATCAGAATGCTGTACACAACATACCAATATGCCTCTAGCAAACATATAGTTAATAAGTCTATAGCAGCTTTAAAGAAAATTCTTATTCATGATGTTGTTAGAAATTGTCAGATTAAATAAGTAATCTAGTTAGTTTTGCTTGAATGATTAACTGCTGTTTGATTTTTAGTAAGTCTTAAAGAAGTTTCAAAACAAAATATTGGAACAAGTCATACAAGTTGCTTCAATGTCAAATAATGCTTTATCCTAGAAATACTCCCAGTACTGAGACAGACAGGGAGTGGGGAGAAGGAGAGACAGGAATAACTGCTTAATAGAGATGGATTTACTTGAAGCAAATGTCCCACCTCTTGATTTAGGGCTTAGGTCTAAAAATTCCAAAGCAAATCAATTGCAAAAGCCACCTAATGAAAACAAAAGTATTCATTAAATGTAACTAATGGATGAAGTCTGGTTTGGGTTGCCTTTTTTACAGTTTTGAAGGTGTACATAGAAATGACAACACAGGACTTTCAGAGGTTTGATTGAACTTCAAAACAATTTTTTCCATCTTAGACCCACACCAGCTGTTTGGCATGGGTGCCTGGCTATTGGGAACTTCCAAGAGATTTAACTGCACTCACAGGCATGCATTGTGCACAACCTGCAAAGAGCTCTAAACAAAGCTGAAATGAAATTCCTGTCAAATGACTGGTATAGGGCACCACCTTGGTAACTGTGTTGAAATAAATTATCAAGGTCAAAACAGTTAGATCCAATTTCCTAAAGACTTCTTTGAAGATTAAGTTTTGAGTTTGCAATGGCAGACTACCCACAGGTCTTCTTGAGTGCAGTCAGCATGGGAGAAATACATCAACTGACATAGGGAACTGTTTTTTGCTTTAGACATCCAAGTTCTAATATCAATCTGTACATAAGATTCATAACAATTGTATCACTAAACAGCTGTGTTGCCTGTTACCACAAACTGAAGACACTGACAGACTGAATTAGAGAACTATTCAAAGTTGAATTCAACTCCAGAGAAAGTGCTTAACATACCATACAATCATTCCTGCTAGCTGGACAAGTCTGCTTTGGGGCCTAACAGAGTTCAGACTGCACAGAGTGACTCTGAAGCAGATAGACTTGTACAATGTGGTTTAATATTTTATTTACCACCTTAGGTTCAAAGATTTCCCTTTTGTACATGTGCTTAGTGACCTGATGAATAAAGCAGAAAGGGCAGCTTCTTAGATCTCACGAACCACCAAATTTTCAGTATTTCTCTAAACCCAGAGAACTCTGAACTACCATCTCCCAACCCTAATATCCATACTCAGTTAAAAAACTGAAGTGGTACCTAACAAAAATACTTAGAAGACCGTGATTGCATTATTGTGACAAACCTGCATGCCTCAGCTAAAATGTAGTAAATACTACATTCAAGAAAAGTTTGTAGTAAACTTAAGAAGCCTGAGCAATTTAGCACACACCTAGGACTATTACACATTGTGGAGCATTGCGGGTTGGTGGGAATCATACTTCACACTGTGAAAAAATGTATACTGATGGGAATTTAACTAGTGCTAAAGCAGTAGGACAAATCAGCAAACTTGTAGTCATGCTAAAAATAGGTGCAATGTCCAATACAGAAGAAAGTATGAGCAGCCAAAAACAAACATGCTGGCATCCAGTTCATCTTCTGAGTTCCCATACCACTGCTCTGTTCCTCTTCCTTTGTATTCAACTGTCCTGTTAAGGAACTACATAGATTTAGGGAACGATTAATAAAAATTGTTATAATTTGATTCTAAAGCTCTGAAAAAATTAAAGCATATCCTCAGAACTGAATTTAGAACATGACTCAAGCTTCAGCTACAAAGAGTTTTAACAGCAAATTCCTTTTAATATATACCACAGAAGAGAATTAAGGCAAGCACTTCCACTGTAGATACTTATTTGCAGATCACCTGCACCATGTTCTGTTTGCACAGAAACTCAGGTTATGCAAGACATGGTATGTATGCACATGCATAATAACACACACTCTGCCAATTGGTTAGAAACCTTCTATCATAGTTAAAATTGTTTGCTTAAAGGGATAATATCTCAAAAGACCATTTAGACTTATATTCTCATATCCTTCTCTGGAAAGATATGAAATTTTCAACTTTGCAGTGTGTTAATCAAGGAAGAACACGTGGTCATGCTTTTCTACTGCAACTGTCCCACATCTCATATGAACAGTGAGGTAATCAAGCACTTTACATCCTAGAATCAAGGAAGCTGCTTTGTTTACCTGAAGATCATAGAACATTGCTGTGTGTGTGCAATACCTCTGCTTTCTCCATTTTAAAGATAAAGAAAAAGGCGGGAGGTGAGAAGTTTGCTATATGAATTTTTTTTTCTCTAATGAATGCTGCCCCCTCCACTTTCTGGAACTGTCTCCTTGTATAACACTGAAAACACTTATGGAATTATGGAGCTAGTGGCAATATTTCAGTTTGAAAAATGTGACTGTTCTGAACTGCATTGATGAAGACTTCTAAATTCCATTAGATTTTTTTGAAAGGAACAAAAACTGCACCTACCAGTTACCCAGACTTGACATTCAATCTAGATTTTGGTTGCAGTCCAAAAGGACAATAACATTTCTTGACAAAGGGACACATCTTGCATTTATGAAATACCGTTCAGAGAATCTTCTACATGAACAAACCAAAAAGCTCTCATATCTAAGTCTCAATAGAAATACTGAGAAATATTCTCAACAGAAACAAGCCAACAATACCTCAATGGTGGATGTTTAAAGAGACAGGAAAACTGGACCACCCCTAAATCTGCACCTTAGATGATAGCTCCAGTGTAAAAGTTAGTGAATTGAAAGGTTCAATGAATTAAACCATATGTTGACCTTTCACCTTTTAACTTACCATAAGGTACACCTGGAGATGCATAAAAAGGAAATGCTAAGTCACTAGAGAAGATCAGCAAGGAGGAAGCTCACTTAAGACATTTGAGGGCCAGAGTTCATGTCTTGCCCAAGGGTGAAGAATATGAATGGCTAACTCTTCCTTTCAGGCTTAGTAAGTGATTGTTGTACACAAAAGGGAAGGAAGAAAACTGCAATGTATGTTAGAATCCACTAGTTAGGCTGGGCATCTCTAACATGGAACCACAGATTAAAATTTGTAGAGACTGGAGGCATAGGAAAACTCAGGCATCTTGTATCCAGAAAGACTTCTCCTAGGGAAAGTCATATACCTCAAAATCTGCTAAAAGGCAACATGGCAGGGTGCCACCCATTCAGCAGCTTTCTTTTTTTTGACACTGATGCTGGACAGGCCTAGCAGGAAGAATGTTCTCTGTTCATGTGTTACTCAAGAGCAACAGGTGAACCGGTTGGATATGTCAGTAAAAGCCTTGCAGCTGCAGTAGCCACGATTTCCTGCTAGGAATTCAGGGACAACTGCCTCAGAGCATAAAGACCATATCTTCTTGTAGAAGGAAACAAGCAGGAAAAACAAGATGCTATCTTGAATTCAGTGAGCAGCATCTGACTATGTTTACATAAAAAAGAGAGAAAAAAAAAAAAAAAAA
>VZRU01014477.1:69855-87982 GCA_013398155.1 Pedionomus torquatus
AAAAGAAGTCATGAGTGATAGAAATAGACTAACAAGGATAAGTACCAAGGCATCACCCAAGCGTGCAGAAGAATTAGGAAAGCCAAGGCCAGATCTAGCGAGAGATACAAAGGGCAATCTGAAGGTGTTCAACTGGTAGGTTGGCACCAGTACAAAGACACAGATAACATGACCCCCCAAACAGTGAGCTATTCTGTGACAAAGAATAGAAAAGGTAAAGGTACTCATTGGTTTTGCCTCAGGTTTTTAAAATATTTTCCAATAAGACCTTTTCAGACTCCCAGGTCTTTACATTTACAGTTGTAAAGTTTAGGGGACAGAGGAAGATCAGGCCAAGGAATATTTAGCCATAATTTGTAAAATAGTTTGTATCCAGTGGTTCTGAGAAGGCAGATTATGCCATGATGTAGCTATTTAGATATCTTTAAGAAGCCACACTAAGGAGGCAAGACATCACACTGAGGGTTAGAAAAAGGAGGACTGAAAGAATAACTTTTTCCAACAGGCTGTGGAATCCTCCTCCAGAGCTCTTGAACTATTCAAGATGCACAGGGCTTTCTCAAAAACTCTACAGTTATCTTTGCTATAAACTGGAGGCTGAAGTAGATGACCTCCAGAGACGCCCTGCTGTATACACACAAAGGCTTCCTAAATGTCCAGTCACATACCAGAAGTATTTAAGCCATTCTTTCTAGACATTTTAACAAGGTCTCCATAGTCTTCATGATGAGAACATTATCAATACTGGGTAGGTGGGGGAAGAAATCAGTTCAGTGCTAAAAAATGGTTTAATGAAAATTTCAGAAGACAGAGATTCTGAATTTTGTAAGATAACTCAAAGATATACTTAAAACACTAGAAAACTATTAGCTTTTAACAACAGACAGCACATTTGTTTTCTGAAGTTTTAACACTTTGTCCATTGACATTTTAGAAATGTTTTTTTTTTAAATAGTTTTCACAATCATTCTGCAGGAAGGAATTATCCTGAAATACAGTATTAAAAATACAGGTTTGTGTTAATCCAAAGATATGAAGAATAACTTCATAACCCAATTACAACGTATCTAAATTGAGTCTTAAACGTTTATCCACTCAACTGGTTGATCCCAAGTAGTTTGTTTCAGAAACTTGTGACCAGTACAGCACAACAAGCAAATAAGGAACACTGAACATGTGAAAAGAGGAACACATTAATTCAAGGCCTGTTACTCTCAGAAGTTCCACACAGCATTAGCAACAGTTGTTTCACATGCCTTAGTGAGTACTGATTCCAAACCCAACTTTTTCCTACATAATTACTGCAGGAGGTTATTCCAAAACCAGAAAATCTCAGGATGTATGTTTTAAGCTTTGAAGTTCTAGCAAGGCATCATTTGCACCAACAGTAACTAGAACTATTGTCCCTCTGAAAATATTCAGCAGACACTAAGTAATAGTGATACATACTTCATGCTACAACATTTATTCTCAACATTCTGTGGATAAAATATAAGTTTAAATAGTATCAGAGTCAATATACCTGACCTTTACACAAGGCTTTAATGTACAGTTCGTGCTGCCAAGTTTATAACATGACATAAATATAAATATGAATGTGACAGCACAATCCTAATTTAAGTTCTAAAAATACTATAAGCTGTATATAGCCCTGCTACATTGTTTGGGAATTGAAAAAGACTCTCATTCAAATGTTCTTTCAATTCCATACACCCCAATACCAGAACCTTGGTTTGTTGGGGTTCTTTATTGTTCTTTTGAAAGTTTCTGTTCAGTTTGGGATGGTTTTTACTGGNGTTTTTCCTGCTTGTAGAAGGATTGTTATAAAATTGAAGAGAAAAGCTAATCACCATAGCTAAGTTCCCATCCTCCTCAAAAAATCATATTGACATCTCATTTATTTAAGCCACATTTACTCTCTTTGAGATTGGATTTTACAGGCAGCAAGAAATAACCATTCTTTGCTTAAAATTAGAGTTTGAACTAAAAAAAAAAAATTACAGACACAGCTAAGACTAGTCTTTTCCAGGTTCAGGCTGGCCTGGTCAAGTGTGACTCCCAGATTCCAGATTCTGCTACCTAGGGATTATTAACTCTTGCCTCCATAAATATGGTCAAGATAGAATTCCCTGACTGCCATAATGAGTTAGGAACAACCAGTTAATATTGCCATTAGTACAGTCTAACAACACAGTTAGAAGGTACCCCATCACCACCTTGAAGTACAATACACTTAATTGTAACTAAACAAATAGCTTTAAAAGTTGCCTTTTCCCCTACTAGAAGCCTAAAAAATTTTTCCAGGCCAATCAAGCATTAAGATACACTAAACAAAGGGTTTTTTCAGAGTGTTGAAGACTTACCCCACAATTCATACCCTAAATGAATATAGGAGCACTTGATTTTCTGCTTTGTTACCCTACTTGACATTCAAGCTTCACTGTTAGCAAACTCAACAGCCAGCAACTGCTGCAAAGTAAACTCACCAGAGATACAGCAAAATATAAATTCACAGCTCCCGTTACTGAATATCCACTGTTTGCATTAACTCTTTCAGATGAAAGCAAGCTAGCAGAGAGGATGCATAAATGGCAAGCAGCTACATGAGTCTGCTGTGGACTGGGTACACTGCACAGGTTTGTAAAGTATGCCTTCGCTACCAATAAGGGATGGAGAGGTCACCTGTCCTTGCAGTTTCACATCTAAATACTCTTCTTTGAGGAATTTGGATATCTTGCCAACTTTCTCAAAGCCAGACTAATGTAAGTAGTAGCAAGACAAAAATGGGAGTTACAAAAGCCAAAGAGATCAGAGATTAGTAGAGACCATTCACTCACATCTACACTCAGTTATAGCCTTGCACAACTACTTATTTTACTGAGCCCTACTTCATTGATTTCAAAAGGGAAAAAGCCATTTTGTAAGTTAACCGTTCAGGTGCTAAAGAAAGTACCTCAACGCAATCCAGCAGTATTAAAGTATACACTGGTATAATAGAAGTTACATGCTGATTATTAGCACTAGCAACAGAAGGACTCCTTGGCTTTGATCTCTCTTCATTCATAGACACTAAAGTAACTTATGACTGCATATCAAGCCTTCTTTTCTAAAACACTAGAACAAGTTACAGTCACCCAGTAAAGGAACTACATGATACCAAGTTCTGCACCCTTCTGCCATGTGCAACTACACTTTAAAAATATTAATCTTAAAGCACGTAACACAGTTGAGTAAGGAGAACTTTGTTATTTTAAAACTCAAAAGAAAAGTCACCTTTGAGTTACTATGCTTAATGTTTATTTAAATGGAATATTACAAAGCTCTACACACAACCAGTTGGCATCAAACCTAGCTACACCTTCCTAAAACCTTGAGAAAGCAGTTCTGTACAAATCACTCACCCTCAGAAAACTGACAGGTAGCTCATACTTAAGCTTCTGTGTCTAGCTTAAACAAAATTCCAAAGACTGCCTGAAGAAAGGGTTGTTTTACAAAGAGACAGAAGTACACAGTTTCTAAGAGTAATAATTAACTTTAATTGAAATTTTTAATATGACTAGGTGATTTCAACACATTTTAGAGATCTGCAAGTGCTACATATTTTCCAGCAATATATGCCAACTCTTACATGCATTTTTCAACAAATACAAAAGAGATTTACTAAGCATACAACTGCAATTGTGATCCTCAGCATAGTTTAACTTCCAGTAGTACTGAAAGTGCCAACACACTGTAAAAGTTGCCACGGAGAACCTAAGCTATTTAAAACTGAAAACAGAGGACTGTTTTCATCATGATCAGAGCAAGCAAGATACTTAAGTTAGCAACAATTAATTTATCAAGCTCAGGTTAGGAAGTAAAACCTTACTGAAACCAACCAAAACCCACAGGCACTTTTTTATTTAGACAATGAAGATTAAGTCCATTGGCTTATATTCATGATAAAGCATATATGTATTTTAGCATGTGTTTTAATACTACTGTTACTTCATAAAAAAAGAAAAGACTGATTATTAACTTTCCCCCCCTGACTCCATGTAATAACACAGTAGACGTATGGAAAGAGTTGCTAACATCAGATTTGCATAAAACAGTAATGGAACAAGACAGGCAACAATGCTTGTCAATAACACTCTAAGCCTCCAACTATAACTTACAGGATTTACAGAAACATAGGTGGTTTTCTTAGTTTTATTCTTCTAGAAGTTCGTTCTAATGTTTTTTTTTGAACCCAAACTGCAAAGAGTTCCACAGCTCACTCCAACTTAACTCTGGGGGAAGGAATCAAAATTGACTTCAAATGCTTTTGCCTTCCAGTTTTACCATTATTTACCATAAAGGGACTATTTGTTCATTACCCAACTTCTGTACCACTTAAAAGTATTCTTTAGAGACTTCTGTCTACATCCATCTCTTCAATACCCACTCACTCTATTTCAGACTAGGAGCTCTGAACTACTCAAGGATGCTGTGTACCAAAGCTATTATATGCTTTTTTTAAAGAATTATTTGATACTGTTAAGTATAAAATTATGAGAAAGAATAAGAAGGGATGAGAGAACAAAACAGGAAAATACAATGTGCATAGTGGAAGCACACAATGGATTTTTTACCCTGGAAGCATTGTTTTCCTCATATGAATTAAGAAATCAAGAAGTATTGGATTTGTCTTTTTGGCTATATAACTGAGCACAATTCCCTAAAAAATATTCAAAACTATTCTAAAGTTTAACGCTATAAATACAGGATTAATAGGCTCTATTCAGAACACATGATTCTGTATGCAACACTGATTGTCCTGGCTTGATTTTTTCTTGGTACTTCTACCAGCACATTTGTTTTATGTAAATGATGGTAGATGGTGGTTAAGTTTGATGTCAATAATTTTGTTCAGCTGATCCAGAAATTTATCTCTGGGCTACAGTTTGAGAGCATCCTGACCTCCTCCAATTCACTGCAAAAGTCACTGCAATCGAATTCCCTCCTAGTGATTTATTAAGTGCCAGGTATGTGGGCACATGACCTAAGAGCATTGAAACTACCCTTTCAGATGTAGGGCCCAATTTCCATAAACCTAGAATGATTTTCTAGGTCACTGCATCCATGACATCCACCTGTAGAGGACAATGCTCCACTTTAATCTACCCTTCCTTGGCCAATAATTCATCTTTTGTTTACAGCTTTCTGCACATGGAAAAGCCTCAGCTGAGAGAGGAAGCACCACAGGTGAGCTCACAATGAAGTCTTCACTTCAAGGCAAACTTTAATCAAAAAGGAGATGCCTCTTACACCATTTTCTAGGGAGCAACAGGGACAACAGAAAAAAGGGAACAAAACAGTAGCTGGGAATACAACCCTAACAGCTCATCAACTAAAAGGTGACAGACAAGTCTGCATCCAGCATGTCCTCCTTGACATTTCAAAGCAGTAGTTGCACAGGGGAAAACAAAAGCTAAGTGATCAAATGAGCACAGAGGACAGTGAGAAAAAAACCTACACACATATTTTAAAACCACGTACATGTTCTAAGTTTTACTTAAGAGGGCACATAGGTATTCTGGAAAAAGAATGGCAAGGAGTTTCTCCAAATCTAAGCAACAGGGAGCTCAATGAATTCTAACACCAGAAATTATTCTGAACATACTTTAACATTTCTAAGAGCTTTAAACACTGTTAAGACACTGAAAAAATTCCAATGTCAGATGCTTCATTTTTGTTTCCCTATTACCTTGCTGCAACTGAACTGGCAGATAATGAAATGCCTAATAATGAGGAAATTGAGTAGAGGAATTCTCTTAACAGTTCTCCATATTTTTAGATGGATACACCCAGTTTTTATTTGCTTTCACTGTAAGTTTGAACTGCTTTCCTTGCTGTTTCACATCTAATTTTGAAGGCAGATTTCAAATTCTTCTCTTCATTGGGATGCAGAGACATTTTAGAAATGTAAATAGAAGCCAGTCAAAACTGAACATCATCCACATTTTGGGAAAAGGCAGAAATGAATACACAAGAACTTATGCATTCTTCTGGACATTAATAAAACAAGTTTCCACAAATTAGAAAAAAATTCCAGTGTCTAGACAGGGCTCAAAGTTAAAAATTTATTACAAGAAATTTACTCTAGAAGCACAAAAAAAAAGCAGTAGCAATATTTATCTTATCATCCCAAGGCAAGAAACAGCTCTTATAACCAAAAATACGGAGTTAGTCAGACTCACCTTCCCTCATTGATTTTTGCTTTGTCTCCTTGACAAGAGAAGTTCTCAATATAACCTAGACTGCAGTTGATCCGTGTCCAGTCGGGCTGGCACACAGCAAGGAAGTGAGGACGCAGTCTGCCTATGGAGTACTTGGCAATGTCTGTCAACGACTGGCTAGCAGCTGCTCCAAAAATGAAGGTCCCAATGGCTTTGTAAATAGTGGCTATGTAGTTATTTCTGACAAATGAATTTGAGTGCAAATGATTATAAAAGACAGAGAGAGTCTCTCCTAGGATTATCTGAAAGAGAAATAAGGACAACAGTTAAAGGTCATCTCTTTAAAAGATATTACTCTGTTGTTAATACTTAGGCATGTAGTATCAGAAATTTTATAACAGTAAGCTGAAAATTTAAAATTTTTCAAGAGTCAGCAGTAACCATGCCCAAACTTCAGACTTTTACATAGAAGAAAAAACTTTTGCATTCCCTTGTTTCTTGTTTAACTTACCAATTTTCAGAATTTCTATTAAAACAAAGCTTCTTCAGAGTAACATCTATCCATGTTACTTAGCATGGCCCTAAATAGAAACATTTTGTCCCATATTACATTTTATTTTACAGTAAGCCTTCTTCAGCTAGACTTCTTCTGAGCTAAATTTTAATTTTTCCTTACAAAGGTTTTCTTTCTGTGAAGCCATATACTATTCTGAAGGGTTTACACTCCATTTCCAGATGTGAAAAGCTAGTTATTTGAAAAAAGAAAATTTATATTCTTCAGGCAAATTAAATCTTTAAGGGTGAAAAGAAAACTAAGGAAATTAGAGAAGGACTGACATTACTAAGGTCTTTCCAAGGAATTTTTACACTGTATGTCTGAGACGTCCATCAAGGGTATACCAGCTGTTGAGAGGAAAGCAGATTTAGTTTTGTTTTCCCGCAACTTTCCTTTTTGCCAAAAGTAAGTTTTTCCTTAAACCAAGTATTAAGTCTTCACCCCAGAAGGTAGGACTGTTGGGGTCAATATCCAATTTTATACAGAAAGGCCTCACTCATACAGATGATCAGATGGGTAGGGAGACTGTGTGCATATGTGTAAAGTGATCTTTAAAAATCCTGTAAAGATTAAGTGATGGCTCCATTTGTCACTTGAGTTACAAGTCCAGGATCCTGGCAAAGCAAAGCTCTGGTGAATGAAGCTGTTATTAGCCACCGGCACCTATGCAGACAAAGTAGCTGTCAGCAGCTTTGCACATTAAGGCAAACAGACAGTCCCATCAGATGGGAAATACTGCAGTTTTATACTCTGCACATATCAAAACATGGACTGAAGCAGAAAAGAATGAGAACATGGACTAAAGCTGAGAAAATTTTCAGTAAAGTAGATATTATTCAGAATCTATCCCAGACAGTAACATCTTAATGAAGACAGTTGAATAGAAACATCACCACCATGACTGAGAAATAATGAAACCATGTCATGGTTTGGGTGGTCCTCAAACCAGGACACTTCTTAAGAACACCAGCTGCAAACCCTGCAACTTCATCATCATCATTAAGTTATGTCAATACAGCCAGTTCACTGGACATGGACATCAAAGATTAATCATCTTCAACAATCTGAGCATTAGCAAAGGACACCAATGTTAACTTTTACCATCTGACTTCAAAGCAATCTTGACAGAAGAGCCTGATTTCACAACTAAAAGACAGTCCCTGATGTTACAAAGATAACTTTGTTAGCTAGATGTTCATACAGACTTGTATGGAGATTGGATAAATTCAAAGGAAATACATCCATTTAAAAAAAATCACTATTTTTACCTAAGTCTTTTCTAACTTGGGAAGTTCCTACATTGCAAATGATCAGTAGCAAAGTACTGAGGACAAAACATTAACCTTTGTTAATTTGCTCTATTCTTCTGTTCTTCCTCATTCATCTGTGTCAGCCACTGCTACAACTGACATAAGCTAGACGGACTTCAGATGTGACCAAATACTGCTGCTCTTCGGCAATATTGACTACCAATCATAGTAACAGGGTGAAAAAAAGTAGTCCTACCTTAAAAGGCAGTACACTTAAAATAAACCACCTGCCAGTTGAAGCTTTCTTGGCTTTTGTCTGTTCTATTATCTGCTCCAAAAGTATTTCTCTAAGTTTTTGAAGCAGCTTTTCCAAGAAAAGGAAAATTAAGTAAGTCACAGCTTTGATTCCCAGCCTCACACTTCTACATTTACAAAAAATCTTCACCCAAGAGTAAACATAACCTGCAAGTTGACCTTTATGTTGAAACCTAAATAAAAATCCATGCAGTCCTTATGCAAGAAAGTTAGGTTGCCATAATATCCCTCTTGATTTTAACCCATTAGCCCAGAGAAACAGCTAGCTAATACCAATGTTCACATGTAGCTGGTCCTTTTCCAGTTTTGATATCTAAAATATACTTGGATAAATATTTATACATCTAAAAAAAAATCTTACTTGGCAAACAAGAGTTTTAACTCTGCTCAAAGTGTAGCTCTGATGAGCTTGGATGTCACCCAACACAGAGCAATAAGTGCAACCAGTACATTTGGACAGGGCTTTTGAAGCCCTTGTTATAAGTCCATTGTTGGAACTACCATGCAGTCCCATGAGACATAGAACACAAAATGGCTAATTGATGAGATCCAGCTCTCCCCTCTATGTTCAAGGACACATGCTCACTGCTTTTTGCCCAATCACTAATGTACTCTTACAGGAGCCACTTCACTCAACATAGCTCAAAGAATACTGCTGTTTTCTTTCAGCTTAAGGAATTTTTACTACCTTATTCTGGTTCAGATAGCCACCAGAGATGGCAAAAGACAGCATAAGAGTGGGACCCCAGCTTTTTCCATAGTAAGCGATTAGGTTAGCTCAGCTGACAGCATGTAATTAAATCTTAAGGATACAGAGTCATTATAAACTCAAGACAGTTCAACTGAGCTAGGAGTTGTGGTGAAAGAGCAAGATCCCAAACCAGGAGTTGCAGAGCCAATCCCTCCAGCCCAGTGACCTGGTGCAAACAAGGGAAGAAACCAGGTTAGGTGCAGCATGAAAGAGATCTGTAGCATGAACTCAAACAGGCCAAGTGTTTTATCCTGACCTTTGGGGAAATATCCCTGGCTACTCATTCTTTTTATTCTAGTTATGCTTTTGGTAATTCTAGTTAGAAACCATAATATTTTTCTGCTGAAGAAACTGGCATCTGTTGTTACACTTCCATACACAAGTATTTCCAATGACTCTGTGGCACACAAAAAAATGCTCAATTGATATATCATGTAAATTCATATTCTGAAAGCAGTATTTCCCAAAATAGAAAATCTTGAGACAGTTAAAATACATTACTGTTATTCTTAACTGACAAGGTAAGAGAAGTTTTTGTTTCTCAGGCTACAGAATTAAGCCATCGTAGTTCTAAGGAATTATTTTTCTGTTCTATAATTCTAGTTGTTTGTCCTCAGTTTAAGGAAACCTTTTAGTCTTTCTTGCCAGAACACCATTTCTACAGCTTGAGCACCTGGTCCAAGGGCATTATTTTAAAGTCAAGAAATCCTATAGAATACAGTTTTAAAAGTCTGTATTGCCCCTCCTCCCCCTTCCCAACCCCCATTGAAATCAAATGCAACGAAGAAAAGTTTAACTTACAATAGTTATACTGAAAGGAATAATTATTCCTGCTAACAACTTATAAGAAATGGTGTCCTCTTTGTATGGATACCGGATGGATTCATCACTACAGAAAACTCCTCTCTGGAAGGGGATACGTCTCGAATTGAGAATTGCAAAAGGCAAGCCAGCTAGCAAAAAGGAATAAAAAATACATTACAAAACCAACACAAACTCTAGTAATGATTATACCCCCACATTTCCAAAGAGAAGTGCATTAAGAGGAATGGGCATGCAGCAAGTTAGAAGGTCATGCACTTCTTTAGGCCAATGGCTGCTGTCTTGTCCTTGCAGCTCCCAGGAAGGACTGTTGAATGAAGGAGAGCAGGACAGGATTCCTCTCACCTTAGTATTTGTGGCACATCAAGTATGGAAACTTGCCAAAGCCATAATTGAGGAAACAGTTCAGTGACAAATACTGAGTTGCTCAATCTGCTGCTACTGCCACAATTATTGACAATTTCTTTCTATTGCAGCAAGCAGCAGTTACCCATACCTTCTCTGGACAGCTTTACAAGTCAGAAGAGCATAAGCTGCATTTCAAGAAAGCAGAAAAGGGGTGTTGCTCAGGGAGGTCAAGTGCAGCGGGATTTTACAGGAATAGATACGGAAAAAAGGGAAAATTACACACATGCAATCCCCTCACTTCCACACACACTGGCTATTTCCTTGGAACAATATGCTCACTACATAAGCCCCCCACAGCCCTTGGGCATGGAGACTTTACTCTTGTTTCCCACAAAAGAGGAAGCCTTTGGCTCCTCCTAAACTCAACGGAACACAAGGCTAAGGCGCACAATATTTTTTGCTATTGCACCTATAGGAGACCTGTAACGTTAGCCAGAACTAGTCACTTGAACAGCAAAGTCTTTGAAAAATAAAGCTCAAAATACAAACTAAAAGAGTCACATTTCTAAAGCCTGATCCACCATCTTTGATACATACAGCATCTCCACAATCTGTTTGGATGAATAACCTCAGAAAGAAATGGCTGTGTGGAGAAAAAAAAAAAAAACAAACAAACAGTGAAGGACTACCAAGAATGTTCAGCAAAACAATAATCTTTCTCAACTTGAGGATGGACAGCCCAGGGGCTTTGAAGTGCTTACAGACCCTTGATCTTGTGCTCAAAATCCTGCAATATTGCCCACAAAATGCACACCAGCTTTGAGTTAGACAACAAAAATCATTTGGGGAAAGACAGTAAGTCTTAATCTACCAGTAAAGGATCAGAAGAGCAAAAACCAGCTTCCTTTTTTTTGTGCCAGAGAAAGATGGCAAAAAATGGGACTATAGCAATCCCATTTCTCCCTTCAGGACTTCTTTATCAAGGCATAGTCTACCCTCTTCCTCTCCATATACACAGCTATCCCCAAATAAGTCAGACAAAAGAAAACGTGGGAAAAACAGGAGAAAGGAAAAACATCAAGATGCCAACCAAAGAGTAGGTGAACTGTTAAGTAAGGGAACAGAAGAGAAACACCAAGTTACATGGTCAGGTTTTAAAAGAAAAGAAAGAAAAAGACCTAGGATCCTTTTTCACCTTCTTTCTCCATTAATCTCCACCCATGAAGTCCTCTAAGCAAAGCCAGGCTCATGGGCTTATTATGAATAAGATATACATTTGCTATAAATTTTGTTCTTCAGACTATAAAGTGACTGCTTAAACAAATGTTTCATTCTGAGAACAGACACAGAAGAACAAATAAACTAATCACTCATAAGGTGAAAATTTCCTTGAAGTGACCTCTGATGAAGACACACATCTTTGTTACACAACTGAGCAGTTATGGGCTCACCATAGTGCCCACATATTCCAGCTAACCCATCACAAAAAAATAAGTATATTTTGTACTGTTACAGTCGTAAAATCAAAAGCACGCAAGCCCTCCCCCCTAGAAGTAACATAAAAATCCTACTGTAGTAGCGAAGAGGGGTCATTTTCCAGTTCCACGCCAGCAGGACTACGACTGACCTAGCTCTGGAAGCTGTCCAAGCACATCAACAAAGCAAAAGGACAGTGGGATGGGCCAAGATCCAAGCCAGAGCCTCACCAAAACACTGGACCATTCAAACACTAGCCAGTACAGAATTTTTGGAACTACATTCTGCAGCACAGTGCAAAATCACAGCCTTTCCTACCGGGAAAATCCCTCTCCATTTCTCCTAACAGTAAGAACAGCAGGGTTTTAAAAAAGGCTGCATCCCAGACCTCATTTCTGCTCTCCCCTTGTGTTGGTATTGTGCCAGCACGTGCCATCTGTTGCTTAGTATTTAGTTAACATGTGCAGGGGAGGAGGCAGTAGCAGTGTGTAGTCACAGCGAGGGCGACTTGTTAACGTAATGCCATAGTTTTTCCAACACCATTTATACTATCAAATATGTATGGAATGAAAACTTCTTAACATCAAGATTCAAAACTATGTATTTGAGAAAACTATACTTTTTAGATCTCCAGAACTGGAGAATAAGGAACATGCAAATGTCTCTTCACTATTTACAGATTTACTTCTTTAGAGTAGGTAATTTTAATCTTAACCATCATGGTAAAGCAGTTGCTAAAAATATTCAGTTTTTCACAAAGTCCAGCCTAGAAAAACCTTAGCTTCAGCACACTGCCATAAATACTTGTGAGCATTGTTAGATGGTGCCACTGACACCCCATCACTGCCAGCTCTGTATCATCCCTCCTGAAAGTCCTGTTTTATGAGTAATGGTGTCATGGTGGCTTACTCCTCATTTCTTCCTACCTACACCTAAATATTTCAGCTTTTTAAGGTGGAGATAAAGTTTTCAGAGTGACGGGGTTATTCAGATTTTGGGGGTTGAGGGGTGGTGTGCAGGGCACACTTTTTTGTCGTTGTTGTTGTCGTGTAACTGACTGCTGTTACATCAGAAATGGAAAGCAATGATACATGCATCATGGGAACGAAGTCCCTCATGCAGTGACAACGAGCTTTTCCAGACAAAAAGAAGCTGCTTAAATCCATGCTCACTCTTCAGCAATACTGAGATTATGATGCATTTAGTCTGTAGCTGCTTGCAGCACTGTCCTATACCAAGATAATGCAAGCAAAATACCAAAAAACTCCATTTATTTTTGTTTTGCTTTTTGACAAGAACCAACTAAACATAAGTTATTAAAATATCTTCTCTCTCAATTTCTTTCCGCCTCTTTTACTCTATGAAACCAATACCGCTTTTATAATTAAGAAATTATTTTCTTAATTTTGTCAGGTTCCTGATGTGATAACCAGGAAAATTGAGGTAAAACTGTATGAGTCTTAAAATTCTATGTATATACCTGGTTTTAAGTAACAATTAATTGGAGGAGCTATGTTTAGAAACATCTTATATAGTAAACAAAGTATTTCTTCACTTTCCCCAACTGTACAACAGATTTAAGAATTATAAGAGTGATTTCTTTTTGCTGTTCCCAGCACATTTTAGTGTGAAAGGAGATGTGTTCCATGAAAACTTGAGGTAAATCTTAACTTCTAAAAACTAGATTGGAGTAAAATTGATCAGATTGACTTAACATTGTTAAACTGAAAACTAAATTCTCCAAACATTTGTAATCTACCTTTTGCTCAATCCAAAGCAGTTATTCAGTACCAGATTTTGGTGGCTTTTTGGTGAAAGTACACTCCAGTGTCAATACCCACTTCCTCAGAACATGCTTGATAAAGCAGGTTTGTTTTTATTTGGTTTTTTGTTGGTGGTGGTGGTGGGGTTTTTTTGTTTGTTTGTTTGTTTTTTTTTTTTTTTTTAAACAAAAGNTTTTTTTTTTTTTTAACACAAAGATTGGCTTCACTATTAGCCGGTGGGAGAACAGCAGAAAGTAGAAGTCAAGCTGGACAGACCACAACACCTACTCCTTCTGGCGAGCAAGGCCGTTAAGAAAAAATTCTTACTACATTTGGTATTTTTAAATGAAATCAACAAAGCTTGTTTCATGCGATTCGAAGTTTGTTTTCAAAAAAAAAAAAATCAAACCAACGAAACAAAAAATCCAAAAAAATTCTTGAAGTCAAATCCAAGTTATTTCAGATACATAGTTTAAGTGCTTCTGCAAGTCTCTCTTCTCAAAGACAAATGCTGAGACAAGGGAAAAAATAACAGTTTTGCTTTTTTTCTTTTTCATTAGTACAATTTGGATAAACAAGCAGAAGAACTGGCATAAGTGATAAAAGAGAAAAGCACTTTCACTCTGCTAAGTACAGTGGTAGGGTTTTCCCTACATTTCTAAAAGACAGGTTTTGCATCACAGTAGGTATTTCCCAAGTATGAAACCGGCTGGCACAGAAGGACTGAATGTCACTGAAAATAACAAATTGTATTTGTCTTCATAATGGTACAACTATCACTAGTGTCATTATCTTTAACTTCCCAGATATAATTGAAGAACAAATTTTAATAAAAGTATAGGGGATGATGTACTTTCTTACTGGAAGATACCCACATAAAAGCCTAAAGTAGTTTCTCAAGGAAAAATAACAAAGGTTCAACTCAGATTACTGAGTGGGGGAGGGAGGGAAACAACAACCCCAAAAAACTAGAATAGTCATGTGTTGCCACATTAGGTGAAAAGAATGCCTCTGCTTTTTCTACAAATACACACTTTTCCTCTCAACAGGTAACAATTTCTAAGGGCAAAGTCTGGCCCATTAAAAAGGAAAATTGGCAAAAATTAGTTGGGCTTAGTTTCACATTAAAGTAGAAGAAATTGAGGAGGTTGCTTCTTGGTTTCTTAAGTATTCCTTTTAAGTAAAGAGCAGAGATGGCACAGGGTCATTAAATGCTTTCTACTGAAAACTTCCCATATGACAATATCATAAAGTATTTCTGATGTGTGTGCTTTATTTTCCAAGTCAATAGTAACACAGTGAAGAAACTGCCTTAAGGGAAAAAGACAACAGGTATGTTAAGAGACATTACAAGGCTGGGAAGTGTTTACCAGAAGGGTAATCTCAAGGATAAAGCCAACAAGCCAGTGTTAGGCAGTGCATCATTAATGAATAACTAGTAGATGTACTGCTGACAGAGCTGGCAATTCTTTGTTTGATACAGTTGAAGATCAAGGTCAGCCAGCTCTGCCTGCAAAACAACTCCTAAAGACTGAAGCAAGAGGGCAGATGGAGATTTGTGCAGTAGTGAGTTTAAAGTCAAGCACTTGGAAGTTAAACAACTCTGATGAGTTAGCAGCTTGTCAGTTCAAAATATGAGGGGGAAAAACAAAGTCTGCTTATTATGGTCATTAAACATCAGTATGCCAGGTAGGCTATTAGACAGTTCTTTCAAAAGGCATTATCACTTTTCGTCACCCAACAAGAATTTCTTCTGAAACTATACTCAGCCAGAACTTGCAAACATGTTTTATTTTAATTCATCTGTCTTAAGTACAGATAGAAGGACTGCTAAGGTACATTCCTCTATCTCAGAAACTGAAAAAGTTGGGCTTCTCAGTTTAGCAGAATATAAGGGTTGTTAATCAGCTAATTGCATAGCCAGCAGATATCTGAAAGAGCAATACTGCTCCAATAACAGCCAAAAATAAAATAGCCATAACTAGTTGGCAATTAAAGATATTCATAGGGAGAGAGATACATAGGCTTCTCAAACAGCCTTTTAGTCAGAATACAAGAGGCAGAACCACAAGCTGCTCAACTGATAAGACTAAATATTTTAAACAACTATAGTACACTTGTCTACAGTCTGACTTGTACAATCTAATGGATTACATTTCTTCACAAGCTAAAGTGATTTGACTACATTGGCTTTTTTCTGTACAGCAAGTCTACTTCTTTTTAAGTTTCTGATCTTGATTAGGCTTCTTCACTGTTACTGAGCATGAAGCCAATCTCTCCACAGAGTAAAAAGCTTTACTTCAGTGAAGAGAGAGAACATTCCATTATATGCCACTCTCAAATTGTCTGTTCCACTCTTCTCAGAAAGGACATCATTTGACATTTATCCATGCTGTATTTCACCAGCCCTATTGTTGCCATCTCTTGTGTTTACTGTTTTGAGCACCCTAATTTGCTACCTCACTGCACACACTCTTCTCCAGGGTATTTATAGCAATACTGAACACAGCAGGCTCCTGGAGAGCTCTCTGACACCCTCCTCCCCTGTGAAAGCCAAGAGTGCTTACTTTTACTGTTCACTTCCTGCATTTCAAGGAATTATTTGTATATTTAAAGATTCATCATCTAATCCCATGACTACTTAGTTTCTTAAGATTTTGACGAAGTAATCACTTGAATGTACAGATCTAAATAATGAGTTGGTTTGTGGTTTTTTTCTAATGCTGCTTTTAGCCTAGGGACTCCATCCTCCTAATATATTAAAGGGATTAGGAAAAGAATAGATGATATTGACACAAGGAAGTAGTAGATATGTTTCAGACAAAATAGCTTTACATATCCATGTTTAAGCAGTGGGTAGCAATGTGTTTCTAAACCCTGGAGAAAGACTATTTAAAAGATTTTGCTGCCTTTTCTCCCAGCTACTACCACTGTCATGCTATTAACTAATGCCAAATTCATTACTGTACCTTTAAACCAGATGCAACACCTATACTTCTTAAAGTTTAAGTAGCATTATGAGGTTTAAGTCTTGCTACCAAAGAAATTAAGATAAAAAGCACAAACCAATGTTTCTCCTGAATATGCTGTAGAAATTTCACTACTAATTGTGTCATAAAAACATCCATAGTATTCATTTGTACAACACTAGAAATCTTGCCTGAAAAAACATACTTTTGTGAAAGCCTCATTAAAACTTTTGAGCTGAGTATTACTCTTTGTAACTGCTCGCATTCTCTGGGGATTGATAATAGAATCATGGAATGGTTTGGGTTGGAAGAGATGTTAAAGATCATCAAGTTCCAATCCCCCTGCAACAGAAGGGGGGACACCTCCCACTAGACCAGGTTGCTCAAAGCCCCATCCAGCCTGGTGTTGAACACTTCCAGGGATGGGGACCTTCCAAGGAAGTTCATGGAGCAGATCATCTTGAGTGCCATTACAAGCTGAATAACAGACATCCAGGGGATCAAGCTTAGTCAGCATGGGTTTATGAAAGGCAGGTCCTGCCTGGCAAACCTGATCCATCTACAACAAGATGACCCTACTACTAGACAAGGTAAAGGCTGTGGATATCATTCACCTAGACTTTCAGAAAGCATTTGACACTTTCTTATAGAATTCTCATGGAAAAATTGGCTCCTTGTGGCCCGGGTGAGCATTCAATCTGCTGGATCAAGCACTAGCTGAATGGGCAGTCCCGAGTGCTGGTCTTCACTCACAAAGGTATATCCAGCTGGCAGCTGGTCACAAGTGATGTTCCTCAGGGCTCAGTGTTGGGACCATTTCTGTTTAACATCTTTATTGATGATCTCGATAAGGGCATGAAGTGTATCATCAGTAAGTTCAGAGATGACTCAAATTTAAGCGGGAGTATTGATCTGCATGAGGATAGGGAGGCTTTACAGAAAGACTTGGATAGATTGACTTGAACTGATGGACCAACATTAACAGTATGAGCTTCAACAGGACTAAGTGCTATGTCCTGCACTCAGGCCACAAAACCTCCATGCATTGCTACAGGTTTGGGGAAGTGAGGCTGGAAAACTGCCTGGTAAAAAAGAACATGTGGGTTCTAATTGACATGCAGCTGAACATGAGCCAGCAGTATGCCCAAGTGGCCAAGAAACCCAATGGCATCTTGGCTTTTTAAAGAAATAATGTGACCAGCAGAAGTAGGGAAGGGATTGTCCCCTTGTACTCAGCACTAGTGAGGCCAGATCTTGCAGTATGTGTGTCCACTTTTGAGCACCTCAATAAGGGAGGGGTATTGAGGTGCTGGATTGAGCGCAGAGAAGAGCAAAGCTGGTGAAGGGCCTGGAGAATAAATCTTATGAATAGCAATTGAAGGAGCTGAGACTTAGTTTGAAGAAGAGAAGGCTGAAGGGAGACCTCATCACCCTTTACAACTCCTTGAAAGGACGTTATAGAGGATGGTGCTGGTCTCTGCTCACAGGCAATTAGCAATAGAACAAGCGGGAATGGCTTCAAGCTGCAACAGAGTAGGTTTAGACTGGACATTAGGAAAAAAATCTTCACAGAATAAGCACTGGAATAGGCTGCGCAGGGAGGTGGTTGAGTCAGCATCCCTGAAAGTGTTTAAGAGTCATTTAGATGTGGTGTTGGGGAATATGGTGTAGGGGCGA
>VZRU01014477.1:88169-111221 GCA_013398155.1 Pedionomus torquatus
GGGAATATGGTGTAGGGGCGAACTTTGTAGAGTGTGGTTGATCTTGATGATCCCAAGGATCTTTTCCAACCGGAATGATTCTATGATCCACAGTTTCTCTGGGTAACCTGTTCCAGTGCATCACCACCATCATAGTAAAAAGTTAGAAAAGATACTGGGAAGTAAATATCTTTCACCTTAAAACCATTACCCCTCATCCTATCACTCCACTCCCTGGATAAGGGGTTCCTCCACATCTCTCCTGCAGGCCCCCTCCAAGTACTGGAAAGCCATTATAAGGCTTTTTTGTCTCCAGGCTGAACAACTCCCAACTCATCCATCTCTTTGCAGATTAAGACTTTGGCACTGTTTTCCATTTCTTAAAAGGAGCATTAGAGTTCAGAAGGGCACCTAACATGAAATACACTTATACTATCACTACACAGTTCACCAAGATCAACTGCTGCATTTTGTATTTCAGCTTTCTCAAGAAGAGATAGGTAGACAACATCTCTCTGCATGTGCATTTTACCACTCAAGGCAGAACACAAAGAGGTACAATGGGGTGAATCAGAGGAATGGAAACAGAAGAGCAGCACAAAAAGGAGCTTTCCCCTTCTTTTGCTTAGTTTTCCTGTTTCTCATCTGTGCTTTCTGGTGCCATCCCTTCCCTTTTTCACCACCCCCTTGAGTCTCTTGTCTAAGTGATGGATGTCAACAGCAAGTTATATGTAACTAGGTATAAGATTTAAGAGTAACAAAATTGTATACCACAGACTTCTTATTGCTTAAATGGTAAGACTTTTAAATACTTAGTTGCAACTCCCTCTCCCTAGGTTTCTCCCTAGTTCATTTTACCTTCTCATATATTCTACTAAATGACGTCTTCAAAAACTCCAAACCACTGTGACAGCATGACTTTCATGTCCAAACTTCACTCATCATTTTAAAAGCCCTTGTCTGGAGCTCCTTCAACTTTAAGGCTGCCAACTGTTTTACTCAGTTTCATATACTGTGTGTTCTTCATCACTGCATTAACAAAGGTATCTGAAAGACTGCAAAAATAACTATATCAAGTCCACAGACTTAAACAATTTATTTACTTAAAGTGAAGTGCATCTTGTAAGAGTGATTTGTACAAGCACCAAACTAGAAGTGATGTTCCTCAGATTTTTCCTCAGCTGATTTTAAACTGTGCCACCAAAACGTTGCCATAGACTGTGCAAAAGTGGCGCCAAAGCTGAATGCAGCAACTGTCACTTCCCACAGCACTAACCTAACCAAGGACTTACTCATCAATTCAACCACAGTGCATCACCCTACACACTTTATATAGTATAAACATGGCATGTTACTATTATGTGGGCTTTAAACAGAGTTTGAACAAACAAATGAGCAGTTTATTCCTCAGAATAAGCTTGGATTCAGAGATAATACTCATCTGTACTAGATAAACAGTTAGTATCAGGTAGAACTCATGCCAGATTATGAAGTTCAACAGCATTGAACAAAAAGGTTTCTAGTGCCATGAATATACCAAAAAACTAAGACAAAAGATTACTCTCAAACAGTTAAGAGGCTATGTCTTGTTTAAGCATAATAAAATTTATGAATAACACTTGAAACCTGAAGGTTAAAGAATGCAAAAGGCCACTGTCATGTCAAACAGCAAATTTCACTTTAGTTGCAAAACTATCAACAATGGGCCATAAAGCTTTGATAGTGCTGGGGGGAAAAAAATGAAAGGGAAAAAAAAAAAAACACAACCTGAATTGAATGTTTAACAATCTAACAGTCTTCAGTAGGTTTCATTACAGGCCCCAGCTTCATCAGTCTCCACCACAGCAGCAGCTACATTTGTTCCTCAAGAAACATAAAGGATTAGCACAGTATGTGCTAATGTTGTTAATCAATTAGGTGCTTTAAAAGTTTCCCTGCAAAACAGTGTAAAAGAAGATTAGTTTATTTTTCCATAAAAGAAGTCAGGAGATTGCTTCCAAAGTATGATTGTGCTAATCTGTAGGAAGTTAGTCAGAACATCAATACACATGGTAGGAGACATTTCTTGTAACATTAAACCTCATGCCCAATAGGGTAAAGCTACTCAAAAGTCTCCTTTGGGGAGGCATCATGATAGTGAAGATATTAGCCTTTGCCAAACCTGACTAAAATTGTTTTGTTTTGTTTTTTGAAGTAGAAGACAATGTGACCTGATAACTTGAATATCTTTCAGGTGTTTTCAAGGTAGAGAAATTAGTCCTACAGACCCATAACATTCTTCTCTCTCAAAGAAGTCCTGAATAGCAAAGCTGATACCAGGTGAGTGACTTATTCAGAACTGTTCAATACTGAACACTTCCCCTGTAAGGAACATCAGGATTTGCATTATCTGTTTTAGTAACCACATGGCTAACTACTTTGTTCCCCAGAAACTCAGTGTGGCATTTGGCCAAGTTAGAAGACCTAAAATCTTGTCCTCTCACAAATCAGTCCATTACTGAAACTCAGCAGTGGGTTGTGTCCCTTCAACCATGCAGTTTTGTCAGAGAACTACAGAAATCCTGCTCAGAACTTAGTCATGGGGAGCCAATAAGAACCCAGCAGCTCTGAGTTCCTTTGTTCTCCTGCTCTTTTGAAGAGAAGAATGCTTCAGAAAGGCCTTCCTTTGTTCTGTGCTTCTGCTTCCCCCACCTAACCTTAGATCTAAGGGAAGGTATATGAGTGTTACTGAAGGCAGCAATTCTAAGAAACAAGATGACTGAAGAAAGAAAATATTGATTTGGAGGTGAAGTCACTGGAAAAAAAAAGTTAATAGGACAAATGCAAATACACACAGTTGGAACTTGCTACAAGACAAAGACAATTAATTTGTTATTCATACTTGGAATGACAAATGCCAGGCCAAGTAGATAAACTTAAAGATAAAAATTTCAAAACATTCTTAAGAGTTGCAACTTATTAACATCATAGCCTGCCTAGCCATGGCTTTTAGACTATTCAGAATTACTTTATAGAAATCTCTTAAAAATACTTGGGAAGGTAGACCAGAACTTCAGGGGTTCATGAAGAGTGTACTGCTTCAGACATTGGCCTTGACATTTAAGACATTATCCAGAGCAATACCAAGGTTTGTTACCTCAAGCCTTCAGAAATTCTAATATTAAAGTTGTGCTTCCCATTTAGACACAGAAGGCAATTTCAAAAATTGAAAAGTCTACTATGAAGTGGCACTTGGAAGACAATAAACATGAGTTTTCTTTCCCAGGCATTTACTGATCCAAGGCGGCAATGGGAACAGAAAGAGTTCAGAGCTATGAATGTAATTGTGAATTTTAAGAGCATTCTTTCAATTATTTTTTTTACTTTCTTTAAAGATACCTGTGAATTTCTGGCACGTCTTATAAATCTTCCTGAAATGTTCAAAAGAGAAATCAATGTTCAAACAGTCTAGGGTTTTTTATGCACAAACAGATTTCTTAACAATGGAATAACTATGACATACTTATTAGTGCAGGTTTGGTTGGGTTTTTTTTCCCTTGAAGTTGTTTTATATTCCACTAAAGGCCTACACCAACAACTGAACCAGACATGGCCTGAACATCTTACTGTATAATAATAAAAGGTCTTTTCTTACTGCACTCTGAAGACAAGCAAGTTGTTAGCACAACAAGAGATGCATGCACAATAACATTTTGAGCATTTCTGCTTAGATTTCTTGAGGCTTTAGGGACTAAGAACTAAATAATGGGATCAGTGATACCTGTGCATTACGGAATGCTTTCAGGAAAGGCTACAACCATTCTACTACTTAACCTTTCTTTTTTTTTTTTTTTTTTTAAACATTTCAGATACAATTATTTTTGCTTCCCTAAGCTTCTTACTACAGGTACTTTTTTATTTTGTGATGTGACAAAGCTGAGATATAAGTACTACTTAGACATAAGTATTCCATTTGAAGGAGTCTGATTAGGGAAGAAAAGTTTGCATAAAAGTGCAATTTATCAATTATGTCAGAATGTCATTTTTGACTAGATACTCAATCATCAGAGTTACTGTCCAATAAGCTCTCATAAGCCAGCTGTGTCCCTGCTGAGGATGCAGACTCTGGAACATGCTACCTCCAAAAACTTAAAGCTGTCTTGGAAAAGGTCACAAGCCTCCACTCATTTGGTCCAAAGCAAAACCTAGTCTGAATGTCAGAGTCTAACTGGTTCCAAGACTAATCATTTTTAATAAAACTAAAAAACCCAACCAAACAAACAACAAAACTGTTCATTTTTAATGAAGGCAAGCTCTCAGCTGGGTAATAACCCAGATCTCCTACTCCCTAGATCTAAGCTTATTTTTCACCTCTTACATGAGGCTAAAGAACTCCCTGAATATAAAACTGATCCTAAGAAAGCCAGGTAGGTCAACATGTTAACTACACAGAGCAGTAATACACACACTTCAGTGATGAGCTTTTTTGCTAGATTCCAGAAAACCTGTGTTGCTTTAAGCTTTATGAAGTGTTCAGACTGAAGAAAACGGATCTGGATAGCTTGTATTGTTGTTACAGTGATACAAGTGCTTTAGAATTTTAATTTTTTTTTTTAAATAACTCTCAGCATGGAGACCAGAGGTGATTGTTCCAATTATATACTCCAATCCCAGGCATAAAGACAGGTAATAAAAATGCACTGTGTGAATCTACAGAAATACCACAGAAGAAAAATACCGTAACAGACTGGATTCACTGAAAAGTCTACTTCTAAGTAATAATTTTACATATCTTTGCAGGTAAAGTTAAAATAGCTGTCCACACCACTCCTTAGATATTTATACTTTTAAGTAACTTAGCTATAAGTCAGATGTTTCTCTACTGCTTTAGAACCAGAAAAAAAAAAAAAACACACTCTCAATTGACTTTATTACATGAGCAACTTTTTCAAATCTAAAAATGATTAAAAAAAAAAATAGAGCAATTCAATAGATTATCTACCTGCAACTGAAATGCCTCTTAAGAAGTCAAAATTAGAGAGAGCTGCAGTTGCTAGTTCACTTGTACACACATTGATTGAAGTACACAAGAACCCTACTAGAAAAGAACTTCTCTCTAGGTTGTGAGGATATGTCATTACACATCAAAAAGACAAACTTTAGACTATTTTCCTTAAAACTAAAACTGTATTAATGATAAGAACTGTTGTCTCCCCCCTTTATGTACAGAATAGGGCTAATGCAAATTTTAGTAAATAAGCATTTAAGGGAACTGGAATAATGCATGTAGAGGTTCCACATATTTCTGCTTGTTTTAACTACTTCCATCCTTAAAGTAGTTTAGTATATACTACTTACTAATCAATTTAGCATATATATTTAACAGAAAACCAAATAGTATGATCACTTCCAATACTGTTTGGTCAACCACTACAGGCAGAAAAAAGATGTAGTTTTAGGTTCAAAACTATTCCGAATAGTTAAATTTGGTTGTTTAAGCCAGCTCAAACCTTACTAAAAGTTTGGATACAATCAGGCTTAAGAAATTGTTAGCAAACATATTGCAGAGTTAAATTGTTCTTTGTAAAAATCATGTGGTCTTGAAAACATTGAGCCTATTTTCTACAAGCAACCAGATTTTCAGCCTCTATATCCCAGTCTGAAAGGTTTAAAGAGTCACCACATTTTTTTAAACCTACAAAAACCCTTTGAGTCCAAGTAAGATTCATTTCTGTAGAAAGTATATAGAAGCAACATCATCACTAGTTATAGGTTTGCGCACTGCACTATAGTGCAAGTTTCAACTTCAAATTTAACACTTACGATGTTATCAGACTAACCCATTCTGAACAGGGGATGTATTTATTTTATAGTATTTTGGAGGCCTGTAGTATTTTCCCCGCAATGAAAAAAAACTAATACAGTTTAAATCCTTATCTCCCTTTTTTTTATTATTCTGTTCCTAAAACAATATTAACAATCCTAGTAGTTAAGACATTAGTTCCAGATTTTCTGTGAAAACAGAAACTAGCAATGACACCTTTCACATGCATATAACTATACATACATGCGGTTGCCTGGATAAACTCTTCTAAACTCACAGTCAGTGCTGAATTCTTGGAAGGCATACATTTTTACTCCCATCACCAAACCTCCCTATATATTAGCTACTTACAGATAAAATGGGCAGGGTGAACCCCACTGTGTAGAGGACAGTGGATGTGATGGTACTGTCATGGAACGGATACTTGATGCTGTCATCATTACAGAAAAAGCCCCTCTGATACGGTTTTATTTTGGCCAAGTTTAGAACACCAAGGGGTAAGCCAGCTGTTGGTGGAAGGAAAACAAAAAACAAAAACAAAAAATACATGTGGTTAAATCAAAAAAAAATAATTTGTTTTTAAACATGCATGGAGGAAGATCCCAAACATGCAAAAATCAAATTTCATAAGTATCATGCAATGCACACACTTAACAAATCTTGCTTATAGAAATGTATCTCTTCTAGAATTCTACTTCAGAAGGACTCTGAGGTTGCCCACCAGATACAGAAGTTAACAAAGTTCAAAGCGCTGTCACCAGTAGGGTGAGTTGCCACACACTGAACCAAGATTGTGCTTAAGAAAAGCATTTGCCACTTACATAACTGAATAATTACTGAGGGCAAGATGCCTTTTGTCCCACCTCCTTCACCACCACCCCATGACCTTCGCTTGTGCCTGAATTACGAGCCCTGTTCCATACACTTTAATCGAGTTAGTGTTTACAGAGAACAAGAGAAAAATGCATACAGATTTTGTCATAGTCAGGGAGTTAAAAGATTTCATGCAAGTAGTTTCATGCAGGTAAGGGGAACAAGACAGCTGCAGAGACATCAACAGGAAATGCAAACACTCTGAATGGACTACATCTCAAGGTAATGAGATTTATACTCTAAGAGTTGTGTTTACACAGTTTTTGTACACTTTTGAAGATTTCTGCATGAAAATAACTAAGTTATTAACATGGAAACTGAGACTCGGATACAAATGATAGCTCTTTGAACTCACATGTGACATATAACCTATTCTCTCTTAGAAGTTCACTACCAGCAGTCATGCCAAAGAGGACATTAAGACATCTGACAATTACATTCAGATTTTTAACTTATTTCTGACAAGAAGACTCAGCTAAGGAATATACATTTGCAGGAACAATGACCTGAAGAAACCCATGTCTGTCATTTTACTCTACTTTCTCCTCACCCCCCTTCCTTTGGTCCCCTGAGCAAGTAATAGAAAAACAGTGATTAAATTAGATATTGCTATAAATATAGTAAAATCCCCAAATAAATCTCAAAAAAAAAAAAAAAAAAAAAGCAAGAAAGCAGGGCTTGGTTTAAAACANAAGCAAGCAGGGCTTGGTTTAAAACAAGGTAAGATGCTTCATATTTTTCCCCAACTTTCCTGTCATATGCAATTCTGTATATAGACATTCTAAATGTAAATTAGATGGTAAGTGCAATTACTGAAGTAGAAATGACTGCTTATGGTATAAATGAACTGCTGTACTGAGAACAAAATACATTTTGAAGAGGTTCATGTGAGAAGTGATTGCTTTGATTTCTGGTGACGATTGTTAAGACAACTGTCAGTTAAGTCACTTAAAGGGCTTATTCCTATATACTTCATTAGTAGAGCAGACATCAGGAGTGAAGCAGTATGAATAGAGTGATAAAACCCAGCCCCTTCTTTGGGCTGCTATCTCAAAAGCTCATGACATGCATAATGAAACTGTGTATGTGCTTGATAATACCTTAGCTCCCAACTCCTTTTAAGATTGCTATGGTCACAGAAACCAGTTTGGGCAAGAATTTAAAACCTCCAATGGAGCAGAGCAAAGAATTTTTTCTACAAAATACCTGAAAATCCTAAGAACTGTCCACACTTAACTAGGGATGCTGAAGCAGCAAAGCACTTCCCATACAGCAAAACTGAACAGGAAATGCTATGCTTGTTCAACTTTAAGTATAGTTTTTCATGAAGTAAGATGGCACACCTTCAAATACACCATATTTTAAATGTCTCTCCCTTTCCTCTGCTCCAGTGATTGAGAGGAAAGCTACAGCTCACCAGAATACAGATGGCAGAAATAGCAGAAACAGAGACACAGCTCTTCAAATACAAAGGGGGCCACGGTGAAAAGCTCAGAACTTTCATTTGGATCAAAGGATGCTGTTGTATGTTCACATGTCTGGAGGCAATTTTCAGTTCCACTCAAGGCCACGGGAAGATTCCACTACTATAAATCAAAACTCATGTTTCTTATCTTTATCTCTGCTGTTGCACATCCAGCATCAGGATGATGGAGTGTCAAAGCCATTATCTATTTGACACAATCCTATCTTCTAAACAGGTCACCAGATTTTCACATGTGGAAATATCACATCCTCGTGACCAATTTAAGCAGCAGCTTTTGTTTTGCATAAAATGGCTACCTTACAGACATAAAAATGTTTTCCAAGGAAAGCTGCTATAACTCAACACCAAGAATTTTTCTTCTTCATTTAATTACATTTTTCAGCCTTCCAGCTCAACCTTTTTTAGGCAATTTTGCTCAGTTTTTACAATAAGATTTAGAAGGACAGGAGATTTTATTTTTAAAATAAAATAATGTTCTCTAAGTGTTCCAGTTCAGAAACTAGAAGACACTCTCCAACAATTCACTTGCAGACACAGAATTCTCAGCTCAAAAATTCCAATTTTTTTTCCCCACCAAAGTACATGGGTATACAGTCATGCTTTTTGTTTTTTTTTTGAGGAAGATTTNATGTGGGTATTCAGGCATGCTTTTTTTTTTTTTTTTGAGGAAGATTTCTTTAGGAACTGGAAGATAACACTTACATAAGTATACATGAAAAAGAGAAATTACCCTTTTGACAAGCAGTGTTTTAAGCCCACCAGCAAAACAAGCAAGCAGTTTAAATATGAAGGGGTTGGGGTTTTTTTGTTGTGTAATTGCAGCAGGAGAGAATTACTCACTCTGTAACCTAATTAAGACAGAAGCTTAAAGGCTTTTTTTTAATTAGGGAGAATTCCTGACAGTAAGTGTTATGCACTCAGGTTTTCACAAAACAAGAAAAGAACTCAAGACTTAATTTAAGCTTTCTTTCCTTTAAATAGTCTTCATGTGAAATTTGCTGTTTATATAACCAGCAGTTACCCAAATTGTTCTACAGTCTATAGATTTAAATATTTCTTTGTAACTATTTTCCTTTCTACTAATATAAAGTGAAAAAAAAAAAAGACAAAGTCTTCAAAGGCAAGATACAAAAATGCACAGGTCAGCTGAACCAAGTGCCCTCCCTAAAAAAGAGGCACTCTGCTCTTTGCACTTAGAGCAGTTACACCTTTTTCCAATCACCTGATTTCCCTGTCTATTTTTTCCTATTGGCCAGGTAGGTGCTCAAGGACCTACAATCTTCCTGTCCGCCTACTGAACTCATGTCATGACTACAATGTTCTTATTCAGTCTTTTTCTTCTTATGACCTCCTTTGCATGATTTTTGGTTACAAACTGCTTACCCAGACAATTCCCACAAGTTCCCTTTTCCAAAGCATGTGTTACTCTTAAGTTCATAGAAACTTAGTTTCTATATGTAGATTCATTACACATGAAGAAAAATTGTTATCCATCCCTTGCACTTTGAAAGAAAAGGTTGCACCTTTTTGTTAAATCAGGCTGATTTGACTACTTTATACAGAACTTAAAGTACTTTAAGAGAGACGATGAGGACAGTTTCACCAAGGCAAATGTACAGTTAATTTGTACAGTCCAGAGTGTAAGATGCATAACCAACTTCCAATTTCTTATTCTTTTACAAATGCCTATTTCCATTTTTTTGCATTAATATTAGAATTCCTACTGCCATCTAAATGATGCACTGCTTGCCAGCAGTTGAGTAGAAGACTGTGAATTGTGTTTAACTAACATTAACCTTATCAAAACATTTTTACTTGTGCCCATTTTACACAGAGAAGACAAAACTCCTAAAGTTCACAGTCCTGAAGTTTTCTCCAAGAGAAAAAAAACCCAAAACACTAATTTACATAAGAAGCCAATATTGCCACCACAGGTGCCAAGCAGCTCCATGACTTTTAAGCAGGCTGACTGTACCCTGAACTTCTAAGGGGTGCATATGTGTTTAGTTTCATTAGTTTCTACAAACTGGAAAAAAGGGCAACCATGGCTTAGTGAAAAATTATAAGGCCAAAATACAGTCTTGCAGATCAACTCTCATACCCTGTCCTCTTCACAACTTATATCTTTCTTTTTATCTAGCGAGCACCAGCAGTAAGCTCTGAGGGTGCTCTTCTGAACTAGGAAACTTTACACATTAAGGGATCATATTAACTCAGTTGTTATTCATATCCTCTAAAACATGACCTTCAGCTGCAGGAAAAAGACTGTTGTTGACATTATTCATAAGACATGAGTCTGAAGCATGGGGAGACACATGAAGTTTCTCTATTTTCTGTGAAAATTGGTCTAGTTGATCTTGCCAAGTGACCAAAAGGTTCTGGGCTGTTTCACTAGGTAGTAGCAAGAAACTGACAGTAGTCATATGATCTGGTTTCTCTCCCCTTTTAATTATACAGAGAAAACAACCTGACCACTCAAGTGCTCTGGAACTGGCCCATCCAAGACTGTAGAGACTGAGAGATACTTCTTTAATGTTCACACAAAAAGATGGGCTAATTCTGAAAACAAGAGAAGTAGTGACAAGTTGAACAGAAAAAGGTACTGCAGAAATTTAAAGCCTTTACCAAGGAAAGAAAGATGGAAGAGCTTCATACACATGGGTAAAAATGAAAGTGCACAGGATGGAGAGGAAGAGGAAAGAGGCAAGACCAATACCTGAACTACTGAGCATGGATTACAGGGATGATTAAGATTCTAGCCTTAAGATTTTGACTAGCATTATAAGAACAGAGTAACACAAATTTGTAGAGTAAAGCTAAGCTAGCTGAAGCAGTTATATGGGGCTACACTGAGTTCACAAGGAGCTTCCAACTGTAATTTGGAGGTTCAAGCAATATATAGTGTAGTTTATATTGAAAACCTACAGATAATCCACAGGAATATCAATAGCCTCCAGGGAACTCATATTTAATCACATCTGTCTGGACAACACAGCATGACACAAAAGCCTTTAAGGAAAGAAGGAAAGTCCAGGGTGGGAACTAGAGAGGAAGTCACTGTGAAAATGGCTCTCTGCCCACAAAAAGGGAACATCAAGAAAAAACAGTACCCAAGAGAAGGGGCAGCTGAAGCCTTCCTTTGGCAAAAAAACAAACAAAAAGAAAACCACCACCACACAACCACTTCAATGAAAAATAGGTTGATTTTTATTTTTTATAAAACATTAACACTGCACTATTATTCTGTTTTCTGACATTTTATCACACCTGTAACTTTAGAGTTAGGTGCTTACGTTTAGAGGAGTAAGTAGTTGGATTCTGACACTAAGGTGTTCATTTGGCTTTGTCAGCAAGCTGCAACTCATGTGCACACAACACAGGTATTTCAGGAGCACTCACTCATCTGGCTGAATGAAGGACTGTTAAAACTGGTACAAAGGACAGAATAGGAACATATAGGCAAAGGTGATGAAGGGAAAACAAGGACACACTGGCCATTATCTTAAACACCTTGCAAAATTATTTCCTGGTCAGGGTCGAATTCTCTTCACAAGTTTTAAGCAGTCCAAAGGAATGCACTGTATTTTTTGTAAACATCCTTTAGTTAGCCCAACTGGACTCTTTGTGGAAGCAAACAAATCTTCACTTGGGGCCCCGTGTAATCTTAAAAACTTCCACTGAATTGTGCTTCTGTTTCTCTAAGACACAAGAATCCTACCTGGTCCTCAACCAGGAAGTTCTTTTCCTTCAAACTAATTAATTTCTGGAAACTAGGAGAAAGGCAGTTACTCTTAAAGGATACTATGGCACATGAGAATATTGCCGATTGATTATTAACCAAAGTCTTTCTTTCTTCAGGCTGTACTGAATCCACAAGTGCTAATTAAGAAATTGTACTGGACCAACATGAGACCAAGAAGAATTTTTATATTTTTCTACATATCCTGAAAAATAGGATCAATACATTCTGCACTTAATACATTGACAGAAAGTCAGCTTCAGCTTTTATAAGGAAATCCACAATTTAAAGTTAAATTATGGGGTCTCAAAAAGGAATTCCATCTGTATCAGAGAAAGAAGCTCCATGAAACACAGCAAATGATAGCCTCAAAACAGATCAGTTATTCAGCTTAAAGGCTACTCACCTAAGGAAAAGGTACTTTTCATAGCCTACATTCTTATTAGAGATAATGCTGTTGTACAGCCACAGACAGATAAATGCCATCATTCTGAGCTGAACCTAAACTGCTGGTAATTACTGCTGAGGGCAAGTGAAAATTTAAGTTCTCCCACTCTTACACAAGTGTTTTTGCTTTTATGTTTGGCCAGAAAAAACATATTTGCTTTGCTGCTCATTTTGCAATGTACAGTCTGAGGCAAGAAAGTTTGCAAAAGATCTATAGAAACTAAGATAGATCAGCCTCATGCTGCCTGAGAGGTTGTGAACATCTGTAAAAGATGTATTTGCAGAAGGGCAGATGTGCTGAAGTTTTGTGTTTGTTTGTTTTTCCACAAGCAGACAAGAGAAAGAATCAGTACCTCAGACAAGAGGTTCTGGGAACACAGAAAAATACTAAGAGTAAGAAGATACTGAAAAAAAGAAAGTTTTTTGACATCTAGAGGTGAGGTATGAACAAAAGAAAAATCAATATGCTATTTTCAGTAGCTGAGATGAGTGAGTAGCTCACAACTCACCTCCTAGCCACTTTAAAAGGACTTTATTTTACTTTTCTACCCCCAAGGAATGCAAAATATTTCTAATACCAGCAAACTGAGTGTTCTGATAACACCAGAAGCTGTGACTAGGCTACAGTAAACAGTATATATGTATTTATTACTATGTTCTGATCTCTGCTACTATTCCACTTGCACCTATGCACTACTTACACTTTTATTTGTCTTATGATCTGTGATTTGGCTAGCAGGGAAGCCAGATCAGCAACCTGGGCTAGTGGATGACAGTTTCACTAAACTCTCTCACCAAGCTTTACACTTTTGGTTAAGCGAAGGCAACAGTGGTAGAGACAAGTGAAAGAAACCTTCCTCTTAGCTGGACCAGCCTCATCACAGATGAGTGCAGTTTCTAGTCCAGTCATTTACTAAAAGAGAATTCCATCATATTCTGCTTTTTCCACATTCAACAGTTCAGTACCAAATCAGACCATTAGTTTTGTTATCTACATTACTGATCCATTAGAATAAGTCACAATACTTGTTTAAAAATACTCACAATGACAAGTATGTTCTCCCTTGTACCTACATTTCAATCAAAGAACTGGACTTTTAGAAGCACTAAGTACCCCTTGGTCTAAAAACCACACATGTGTTTCTCCTATGAGCATTTACAGAATTACAAAAAAATAAATGCAGAGACAAGACAGTAATATAACCTAGCCTGCTCTACTATCTAAAGAAAAACATGCAGCTCAAGTGAGCCAATTGTAGGTCACAAGCAAAAGCTATGGATGACTTGGGCTCTGCTCTGTTCAGGGTAGAGAAAAGGTTCAAGTTAGACTAGCCAATTGATAACCACCTGGAACTCATTAGCAGTTCACCCAGTGGGGCAGAGACCAATTGCCTTGAATACTGACAGAAAGATTTAAGATCCTCAGACTAATAACTAAAAGCAAAAGTCACTATAGGTGGGGTGGAGAGGATGGAGATGTCAGCAGCAACTCGTGTTGTGGTGCTGCTCATGGGGTGGGGAAGAATCCAACTGGTTGCAACCAGAGTAACACAGAGTGACTTCTCCCACTATAACCCATCTGTTTAGGGGAAATTAAATATTTACTCACTGCCTGCATTACATGTTTACTATTAGGTTCACTGTTGGAGGCTTTGAGGGTATTGTCTAGAGGATTAAAAACCCCACAGATACAAATCCACATGCACGCCCCTAAAGATCAAGATCTCCCACAATCTACTAAAAGCACTGGGCTTACCACACAGGAAAAACAATACAGCAAAAGAAATCAACTATCAAGGTCAACTCTTGGCAATGCAGGGAGGGATTTTATTCTTTTAATTTTACTACAGGTAACACCAACTCTGAGTGCCACTTAAGACCACTACTCTTTTAAACTCTAGAAGTTAAAATTATTTTTCCATTTTAGTCTTTTGTTTTGTGGGAGTGTTCAGGAGGAGGCTGTCAGAGTATTTCACATGTAGCTAACACACCCTAATCTGAAATACAATTCAGTTTCTAGAAATATAGTAGACAATTAGTTTTTAAGAGTGTAAGTGCTCTTTTTCTACTGACTTTTACAAGCACTATTTTTTTTTAAGAGTTTAACAAAGTCAGACCTTACAATAGCAGTGCTACAGAGGTACTCAATTTCCATAAGACTGTCTGCCTTGGTATCCACCAGAATGTCATTTTATGTTGAAACATGGTGGCACAGCAGCATGTATTTTTAGTTATCAGAACCACTTATTTTTTCATGTGTACTGAAGTTTTTGGTGTCTAACTACATTTTTAAGATAAACTCTGTATTATGCTAGATCTAGATATATTTTTAAAAGGAAAAATGAGGTTATCCTGTGTTTTAGAGCTATCAGAGCAATTGGTTTTTACTGATTCAGAAGACTTCCCAAGAAGTTCCTTTAACCAGAATTTGTAAAAAATATTTATAACATTGCTCTTTATATTCAAATATAATGAAAAATCCCACAGCATAGAAAGTCTTCCAATACTTATATAATAGAGCAGGTATTGCTTTCCAGTTTCAGTAGAAATTATCTGCATTAAGCTTGTGATTTTAGTTTCTATATACTGGTGATTGGAGATTTTCAAGAGAAGATGCAATGAATGACAGGAGAATGAATTTGCAAGCAGAAGTAGTGACCTTACTCCCATTCCCATGATCTCCATTACCATCAGACCTAGACACCATACTGGCTTGGAGTAATTTCACTGAATACTAGTACTGCAGTATAGACTCATTTAAAGTCAAAGCCATGATTTCACCAAATCTGCAAAAAGCTACAAAACTTGCTCAAGAAACACCAAGAAAATAAGACAACTACTAAGACGATGATTTTTGGAATTTAATGGGGCACAGTTCCTGACTGGAGCTATTTGTAAGTCTTGACCTCACTGCCTATATTCTAGGTCTCAGCAATAAGCACCCTTGACCCCTTAAAGGCCATGTATGCATCCCATTAGGTTGTTGCACATGAAAAGGCTCCCTGGTTACAATTAAAACAGTTATTCTCTCAAATGTCTCTACCACTAGCTTCCAAAACAGTGCCTTCATCTTAACATTCATTGCCCTTCAGATGCTCTAAAATAAGGCAGATAATCTTAGGTACATAAATGTTTCTTATCGCAGTACTCCAGTTGCAGTGAGTATTGCACCTACTGTTACATTTCAGTGACTCAGTCATCCAAGACTCAGTGGGGACAGGTTTACAGTAATCTGTAAATCTGCAATAATAACATGACAAAGTTAAAGGCACAACACTAAGATTAGTCTGAGGGAAAAAATTTATCTTATTTTAAGTGAGGCAGAAGCTGCCCGAGATGCTGCAATTTGATATATAATCCCACCTACACTTAAGGTGAGCAAAACTACTGCTCAGTACAGCTTCCTCCTTCCCTAGGAAAGGGATCATATAGCAAAAGCCTATAACCCTTCTTCTATATCACGGATGGCTAGATAACATCTCAAAGCTACCTTATGAGATGAAGCAACCCCTCTGAAAGAGGCATGATTCGCAATGGCAGCCAAAGGGAAGGAGGCAATAAAATCCAGGCTAAGTCTAGCAAGATGCATTGTTTCAGCAGCAGCAGCACAGAAATAAGGCTCTACTGATATTGGTCCTGCATACTTTTGGTTCCATTTAGTAGAATAAGGGCTTACAGCCATTCAAAGATGGGTGCCCTGACGTGACATACTTGCCTTTTTTAAATTTAAAAAAAAAAGCTTTATTTTCCTGTTGCCAGATACCAAGATGCCACAGGAACAGGAGACACCAAAACTCTGTTGAAGTACAATATTGAAATGTCTTAACACACCGAGTTAAAAAAAACCCTAACCAAGATGCAGTGTAAGATGAATCATCAAAAACTGTAACAGGTCAAAACCAGTTTATTAATGCTTCTTGTACTGCTTGTTTCAAATCCTGTAACTTCCTCTGTTACCATATTGATTGATAAGTGCACCAGACAGTTCCAACATTATTTTCTGTACCATATTCTGCTAAAGGAGCTTATTTGAGTCTATTTTTCATTTGTATTATGAAAAAGCAGTCTTGATTTTAAAGACAGACCTGACCATGCTAGAAGGATTGACGTGCCAGAGAATCCAGCAAAAGCAGTTTGAAAGGCACAATTCAAGTCTACCGATAGACACATTTTAGTTCTGTGCCTCTGAGAGCAGTCTTGTAAAGGAATACTCCTACCAGGAAGTGGGTCAACTCATTAGCAGTTGATTGTTAAGCAAGAAGAGACAAGCAAGAGATCCTTAATATAAGTGGCATAGTTTTCTTCCAGCTTTTAAGCTGCAGAACTACACCACTTTGGCTGGAAAATTGCTTTTGAGTCTACTCAAAGGTGGGACTGAGAGGTCTATTGCCACAGCTGAACTGATCAGTAGTTCCTGATACAGTGGCAGATACATTATTTGAACAGAACAGTCTAAGAAAGTCTCTTGAAGAAATCTTGCTTTTTCAGGCTAGCCTAGTTTTATGACAAAAAAAAAATAAAACCATCTAAAGCTAAACTAGCCACTTGCTAGTCATCCATTATCTCACTTTATAGTGTCTCTGGATTTTTCAGTTACCTTAGTCAACTATTTGATAACACCAAGACAGGTTTCCTCTACAGGAGAGAGGAGAGAACCAATCCCGGCCACCACCACCACCACCACCCCCAAGCAGATACAGTGGTAATCAGATGCATATCAATGAATCTGACATTTTTTTAAAGCCATACTTATGCGGACAGTATATCTTGCCAATAAGGTTCTATTTAATTTTGTTTGGAACTTGCTTTTGTTCCAAATAATCCAAGGTGAGTTTAATTCTCCTGAACTAACTCTAGAAAGAGCATTATCAGTTTTCAGGGTTAAATCCAAACTCACTTGGAAAGCTATGAAGATCAAGTTCTCTCTCATCACCAGGTACATTCTAGAGTTGAAGTCACTGCTTTTTGCCACCTGCTTCTGTGGCCCCATCACAGTCACAGATAGAGGACTATGACAGCTTTATCCTGTCATCAGCATTTGGTCAGTGCTACAGCACTCCAACATAAAACTATGCAGTAGCAGGCAACCATTTGTCAACTCTTTACTTCCCCTCCCACCAGGGCTAACTGCGTGGTTTTCAAACCACACTGCTATTAGTCAGTATGAGTTCACAGTATCCAACTTTTTAGAACCAGATCAGTGTATTGAATCAGCTCAGCACAGGTTCAACAAACATCCAAGTAGCTAAAGGTGAAGTAGAACCTCTTTGTATGAGATATAAGCTATTTTACCATTTAGCAGTAGTGTAGCACCTCGTTTTCTACAGAAAATGTCAGAAGCCACCTCCCTCCCATTCCCTTAAGCAAAGGGTGCCCCCGTCACATAAGCATGATGCAAGAGCCCTTCTGTCTAAGGCTGAAACGTCACCAGGATTCAAGCAGCTGGTAAAGAACCTCATCACTGACAACCATCTTCCTCTATTACACCAAGAGGAAAGAGCACAGTGCTGAGTTCAAGATTTGGCTCTTGGGAAGGCATTGGAAGATGAATTAGGATTTACACTTTGCTGTAAAAAGCAAGCACAAGAACTTCTCTTTTTGAGGCAGGGATTAACCAGAGTACAGATACACTTTAACAGCAATACCTGGCAGAGTGAGAACCTGATTGCTGCCTTTGAATAGTGTTCATTAACTCAGTTGTAACCTGAAACTTTTCTGTAGGCTTCCTAGAAAAACAGAGAGAGTCTCTGGGTAGAGCATCTTTCTTTGGGGGTGGGAGAGGTGGTGGTCAGCAGGTGTTTCAAAAAAGAAGTGACTGTTGCCAAGATCAGTAACAAGGGACAATGTCACAACCAGAGTATTCGGTCTCCAATTTGAGAAAGCATAGAAAGAGAAGACCTTCTATTTTTAAGTGGCAACCGCGTTTCTAAATGAACTGAGAGACAATTTAATGGTACCTGGTAAAAAGTTTCATTTGAGAATAAGCTGCCCTTTCACATGAACCTGTTAACAGCTTAACAATTTATTAATGCACTAGAAAAAAGATTTAGCATCATGCAGCACGGAAAATGGTGACACGTATGTTAGTGAGTCACAAGTAATAGGGGAGGAGGTTTTATTTGAACTAGGACAATCAGGAAGTCCTAACCCACACAGGAGGAGGCCTTGCTTGATTGAGCAGCAATACATTAATTGTCACAGAGACAGCTGCTTTTAGTGGCAGCATAAGTATACATGCCGAAAATGGAAGAACAGCACCTAAAGCAGAAACACTGTATAGGGTGTGCAGAATGATTCAGCCATCTCACTCTTCCAGGTGGCATACTGCAAAAGCCAACTCACCTGTCCTATGCATATGCATCTGCTGTTCAGCATATTGCCCTGTATCACACAACATTTCAGCAGTTTTTAAACAGTAAGTTTAAAGTGATATTAGTGTTTAGTATTTCTGGGTTTAGTTCTCCTAAACATGTCATTGTGCCTGGAATACTGTATCTCCTCCTTTTCTTACTCAGAAGTAGTTTCATAACAAAAAGTAATAAATAAAACTGCCACAGTCTCACCTTCTCCACCACGTACCAATCTCCTTTTTTGCATGGGTACAAGTCACAGCTCAGGATGTTCTAACACCCAAGTAGCATAGCAAACAGCTCCACTGCTACAGAACAGCTGGGCAGTATGGAAATTGAACCAAGTAACTTTTTACCATTTCAAACACACTGCAGAAGAGTAGATCAGACCAGTGAAGGGCCCAAATTCTTTAGAAGACATCAATTTTTCTAATCTTAGGTTGCATATATTCTTGTATTAGACCAGCAATCACTTATTAACAAGTACACTCCCTAATTACATAAAATAACTTGTCAGCAGTTGTATAGTCAGGCAAGGGACTAGAACTAAAGAAGAGAGTTCTACTGTACTGTATCCATGCACTCAAGTTAGGCATAAATTGCAACCAGCACAGACCAGCTAGAAACTGTCCCGGAGTCTGGCATCAGACAAACGGTTTTGCTTGTTGCTCCAGTCACCTCAGCAGAATTTACTTTAATCTGACTTGGTCTTAGTGAGTTTGGTCTATAGGTAAGTTTATTTAGTAGCTCTTCCACTGATTACAGGAATGGATTTCCCAGCTTTGTTCTTTAAGTGTTATTTACCTGACTTAATGAAGGAGCCGGACTTACAGTCAAACAATATACCTGCAAGAGTGACACAGAGTACATGTATAGTGCCTAAGAAGACAGAAGACAGCAGTCACAAGCCAACTAATTAAGTTATTCAAATAGTTGGGTTGTTTGTTTGTTTTTGGTTTTTTTTACTTTGCAGAAATTAAAAGTGCAATAACCCGTAAGAATCAAGTCCTAGTATCAGTGAAAAATGGTTTTACTCCTATCTAGAAATGTCATTGCATTTACACATCTGTGTCATGCTATATAAAATGCCTCTCTATCCACAAAAAAAAAAAAAAAAAAAAGGAAGGACAAGTAAAATGAATATGCAGGAGAAGAAAACACTGCAGTCCAAGCCATTCATGCTTTCCGTTGATGGAATAAGTTAACCACTGTCTACTGGACCACAGAGCGTAAGGGAGCTGTTGCCTGCAGCACTGCAGAGCTGCACACAAGGCATGCAGCACGCACACACCCAGAACTGCAGATCACTGCACACACTCACAGAACACAGATACAGCCTCATCCCACTATTTAAGGGCAGATACTGCAGAAGTCTGCAGCTTTTTCTTCGTTTAGATTGCAGAACATGAAATTATTGCTGAAACAGTTATCATTTAGTAGAATTGTCAGCCTGGTAAGACAAAGTTTTTATTTATTTTCTCGCAGCACCAAGGACTACTTTCCCCGAATTCCCTCTCCCTTAAGGGGTAGAAAGATCAATGAGGGAGGGAGTTTTCTTAAGGGTAACAAAGAACAACCTTAAGTTTCAGGCAATCAAACTGATATAACAGCTTAATGCCACATAAAGGGGGAGATGTTCCTCCCTCCTGTGCTGCCAGCTCTTTCTGGATCACCTTCTTATTCTGTTACTTCTGCTCCACCTTGAGCACTTGTCCAACCTTTCAATAAACCCATTTAAATCACCAAAAATAAGCAAAAATCTTTTTCCATTTCTTCCTTTTCGGAAAACTTGTTGGGATTTGAACCTGCACAAAGAATGATTTGACTAAAACAGGAGCAAGTAAGTCACATATGCAAGTCACAGTCATCTGTTTCTATAAGTGAGCTTATGGATAAGCCAAGTCACTGTAACTTGAGGTGATAGCTTTCTTTTTTTCAGTCCAGCATCACTGAGAATTAAATTAATTTTTCTTCCCCATCTTCAGTTACTATGGGGAAGGTGCAGGCAGAAGAGGGAGGAGGAAAAGAGGCAAGCTCTGTATTAAATGACAGTAAGATTTACCTTGGGAATCTTTTGTATGCTACTGATAGTCCTTTTTGTGGTAGAACAGGCTACTACTGTGGTAGAACAGGCTACTACTGTGGTAGAACAGGCTACTACTGCACTAAGATTGAAAGTTCAGTCTCCTGATCTACGTGGTTTTACATCTTCAGTATGATGCAGTTAAAGAAGTTTTCTCTTGGAGGCTTCACAGTCTCTTCAGTGGAGATACTACATAACAGGTTATTGATACCCACAGGCCACTTATCAAGGCAGTTACCTCAGACCTTTGAGCAGATATCAAAGTGCATGTTGGGAGGGTGGAAAGGGCAGGGGCAAAGCGAGTTAGAATGAAAGTCCACAATCAACAGGAACTTTTTATAGTAAAAAAATAAAACAAGATTTCCCCCTTTAGACACACAGGCTTAAGGACTTAAGAGCCCCCCTCAATCACATGGGAGCAAGGGAGAAAAGAAGATAGTTTGGTCCTGTATCCAGTATCTTTCCCATTCCTACACCAAGATATTTCTGTCTCAGCTAGAGTTTCACTGAAACCTGTAACTCAATGTGTTTGAAGTTGCAGGTGTCAAGAGACTTTATGTTATGCAGTGCCTGCATTTTTCTTCCCGCTAATAGGAAGTAAACAAGCTCAAGGGAAAATAAGAAGTCTGTCAACCCTCTAGCAGACCAAGACAACAGATGAATCTAGCCCCCAGGTAGTAACTTGGAGCAGGGAGAAATCCTCATTCCTTTAGCTGGACAGCCCTCAATCACATGACTCCTATAGCCCTAAGTTTAATGCTTTTTTTTCTCCTTGAATAATCACAATTGCTTAGGATATGCACATACACTTAAAACAGGCCAAAGTATGTGCACAGTGCTAAATTTTTATCTGGTTATACAGATTTTGTAGTGACAATTATCAGAACAGACAAAACTGCTATACTGGCCATAAGACTGGCATTGAGCCTTGCTACAGCACAGCTTCGTAAAACATCTGATGTGAATAAAGACTGCTCCTACAAGAATCTGCTGTCATTCTCCAAAAGCTCACTCTCTCTCATGTAACAGTTATTCAGAGCAATGCGCCGTTCGCTATAATTTTGTTCTTCAGTGTCATTTGGCTACAGGTACCATTGCTACCTGAAGCATCTAGCAAGGTAAAACATGACTCACAATGTTCATAGCTGATACTAGAAGCATCTTCAGCCGAAAAGTATTTCATGAGGCATATCTGCTTGACTTAACACCATCCAATGAACACGATGAGAATGTGAATTAGATTAATCTCATTAAACACCCAGAACACTTCCTAAACTTGACCCAGTACATTTTCAGATACTGAAGACGTTTCGTAAGAAGCTTCTCCTCTGCCGATCGATAACTATCGTTACTCTTTACATAGTCTCTAAGAGGAGAGCTATTGCAAATTAACAGCCCACAGTGTAGTCTCAAGAGAGCTAGAGACTGCAACACAACAAGCATTAAGAAGGTGCTGTTATTCGGCGCGTTGGCAGTGTTGTGGCAGTTGCGGTTTCGCACAAGGCCATCACCGCAGCGAGACATCGTCGCTCCGGCCCCTGCCCCCGCCTCTCGTTGCTGCAGACACCGCGCAGCAAGCACCATCTTCTAACAAACACCCCATTTCACTTTCAGCCTCAGCCTTGAACGTTTGTTTAGTCTCACCGAGACCTCGTACAACTCAAATCTTAAAGCGAACCTCTCCTCTACTGCACGACACCTATCAAGCCACCTCTACCGGAGACTGGGATGGAGTGCGATTCCGGTGATACCGACCCTTTCAGGGCGGCTTTTCGACCCACCACAGGTGACAAACACATCCCAGGCTGTAGACACCTACACACGCTCCACGCACACACACACACACACACCCCAGAGCTTCTACCGCAACCGGTCTACAGCAGACAGAAGAGGTTAGGGCAGGAGGAGTAAGGACAGAGGGAAGAGGCAGTTCCAGCTGTCAGTGGATGAGCGGCAGCAACTCCCGCCCCACCCCCGGGCTCTCCCCTTCCCAGCCCGCGGCCCCGGGGTCGGCAGCAGCAGCCGGTCTGCGGCGGGCAAGGGGCGGCAGAGCGCAGCCCCGCAGCCCCCCGGGGGCGGTGGCGCAGAGAAGGGGGGGGCGAGAAGGAAAGAGGGGTGAAGTGACGGCAGGCAGCGCTGGAGGCGGCAGACAGGCAGGGCCAAGGAGGGGATGGAAGAAGACCCGCTGCGGGGTGGCGCCGGGCGCCGCGGGCAGGGGGAGGCCAGCGTGCCATTAGCGCGGTGCCGTGCGGGGAAGGAGCGGAGCGCGGCGCCCAGGGAGCGGCCTCCCCC
>VZRU01014477.1:113522-128078 GCA_013398155.1 Pedionomus torquatus
TTTTTTTTTTTTTTTTTTGTGTGTGTCTTTTTGTTCATTTAATTGAAAGCAGTGGAGAACACCAAGATGAAAGTAAAGCCCTGTTTACATCTTTATCTTATTCTAGTTCTTCTAGAAATTGCAACCTCCGTGTTTTCACCTGTCCTCCTTAAAAGTTTTGTGTGTACTAGGATTAAGCTCTCAGGAAATTTATCTTCAGTCTGTAGTGGTACTTGTATGATAATTAATTGGTACTGACCCAACAGGACTCTTAACTGCAATTAACATTCATATGGGTCGGCAGTTTTAGTAAATGGTGGGGCTTTCCCGTAGCTTGATCTGGGATGGGAGTCAGTAGCTCTGAATGAGCTGTTACCGCTCAAGAACGGGATGAGAGGTCAGGGGAGATAGGTCTGGGAAGGCATCCCTGAGTGCTCGGTGCAGAGATCCCACCAGTGTGCTGGGAATGCTGTCAGGGAGGACATCGAGAGCAACCCCCCACGTATCGTTATGACACATCCCTGAATGCCGGCAATCCCACGTCAAAAGGGGTAGGCAGAAGCAGATAAAGTTCAAAGGAAGAAAAAAGAGGATTTTTAGAACTTGTATACAACAGCTCCAATGCAAGAGAAACAGAAGTAGAACAGGATTTTTTCAACATGGAAAGGGAATGATGGGGAGCAGGGAAAGGCTTTATGAAGTGCAGACCTATAAAGTCGGGAAAGGTGTGGAGAAGATTGTAACAAGGTGTAACAGGTATTCACTACTTTTTATCAGATAAGAAGTAGGGAGAGCCCATGTGAGGCCTCAGACAACAGGACTCCTTTACATGAGAATATGGTGGAATTTCTTGCCTCGGGGTGCTGTGGGGCATGAAAGGAACTGAAAGGCACCTGGTAAATCGATAGAGCACAGGTCGGCTGTTAAACAGCAGATCCTGGTAGTTTAAAAAATATCAGAACGGCTGTTTTAGGCAGGTATGCTGCAAAAGAAGGGTGATTCCTCAGGGCCGGTTTCTTAAACTACCCCTAAATGTCTGCTGTTGGGCACTGTTGTGTGGTATTAGGCTGGAGGCCCTTGATTTGAATCAGGCCTTCACCTGCTCAAAGCCACAGTCAATGGCCATAGCGTAACACTGTGAAATACATTAGTAATAGTTAGCTAAGAGGAAGTTATTCAGACTCGTTGACAATGTTCTGTCAGATTCAGACTCTGCAATACTTCTCTGTGGTTATTAGAATTTATCTACCAAAACACTGCTCACGCAATAAGCTCTACAGAAGAGGACCAAAGAGGAATGTCTGCCAAGATGACCCTCCTGAATTCCTATTACATCTTTTGTCCAGGCCATAGAATTTTCCCTTACAAGATGACACATGCTTCTGTAGGCAGTATTGAGATCTGGGCGTCTCAAGTCAGTTGACACCCTTTGCACAGAATGTTTAAGGAAGCAGAATTTAGATTCCACCAAAATATCTTAACCTCATATCCCTTCTTTAGTTTGGTCTGGCAGTTTAGTTGTTTCCTTTATTTTGCTCCTATATCTCATGTTTGTTTGGTTTTTAATAAGGGAACAGTAAGCGATAAAGAACATTTGTGTTTCTAATAAACAAAGTAGGAGTTTCCTGTGTTCTTCTTTTTAATCCTTTTCCCTTTAAATACAGTTGATACTTGTCTGGCTACTTCACTCCCACTTGTCACAACAGCATTTCTACTAGAGCAATGAGACTTGCTCTAGTAGAAAACTCAAAAATCAGGCAGACATCACCAGACAGCATAATAATTTAAATTTAATGTTCATGTCCATGTAATGTATGAAAATTTATTAGAAGTCAAGTATATAACTCTATTCGTATATATTAATAGCAAGTATCACACGGCCTGGGAAGATCATATAGTATATTCTAGAAAAAACACTTGAGGCTATATTGTACACAAGTTAATTAAGCAGGGCCATCACGCATAAACCACGTGATTGTCCGTATTATTTATATGTCAGCTCACAAACGGTGTAGCTCCACACTGACCAGCACAGGACAGGGAGCATTCCCTGTGGCAATTTTGCATGCAGCCACACTGCTACTCTGACAGGAAGAAAATGCAGCTATGTGGCCATCAGCTGTGCTCTACCAGTTGGCCTTAAGGCTAAGAAAACTGTCCGTGATTGCTCTTTATTGGATTTTATTATTTGTTTCAATTGCAGGTATTGCTCTGAAGCAATAATAGATTCTGAAAAAAAACAAAGTTTGGGGGGGACTCACAAAATGTTCATGGCTGAGTGAAACTTTTATTAAAAAAGTCTTGTGATTATTGCAATTTGGAGTGATTTAAGGGCTGTAGGATTTGTGTCCTCTGGCTTCCGATTTCCTCTTTTTCTTCTTCCCTTCATGCTTTCCTGTCAAACCAGCAAACAAAACAGAGGTAAAGCTGGCACCAGTGGGAATCTCAAGACATGAACTTCAGCAGGGTACACCAGCTGCAGACCAGAGTTTGCCAATGATGTACCAAAGGTGATCAGTTTCCACACATCACACACCTGAAGCAGTAACTCGGCCCACTGTGCCTGGTTCTGTAAATGTTTGGATATCCGCGTACCCACTTCAACGGACAGAAGAAGATAAGCTTGAAGGTGTCACTGCACCTCTCCCAGGCCCATTTCTACTTGCTTCACTGGCTCACCAGCATGCAGCCCCTGAGGTGTCAGCTCCTGCTGCTTGTCCCTGCTTGGCAGCAACAGCCCCTCCCCTGGCATGCTGTGGATCAAACCAGGAGGAATCTGCACTAAGACCATTGCAAGACGGCAGCTCCCAGTCCTGTTCCAATTCAGGATGACTCGGTTACCAGTAGAAGTACTGCTGGAAGTTCAGCATGGGAGTGGACAGAAGCAGAGAGGACGAGCTAGAAGTAGATCTGAGGTATTTTTCCTGGTCCAATTCTCATGCTCGTGTAAAGTGGATGCACTGCCTGCCCGCTGCCCCTTCAGTTCCATATGTTCTGCTCATTTATGTTGAAAAGTCTTCATAGTAGTAACAGTCTCTTACCACGTTTCCTGACACAGCGAGCTGAGCCTCCAGACATTACTTTAATACTCATAAGTCACATTCATCCAAAACTACACTCTGAGGCTAAGGCCAAGCTTGCCGTTATCAATGTTGCTTTTGTTTCAGCTTCACAAAATTGTGATTTTTTTCTTCCTGTGTCACAAATCCAAATGAATTTATTCACAAGTTCATAGCACTTTGTTGTTACTGTAAGACTTTATAAGTATATTGGATAAAATTCAACCTTGGACACATCTCCCTGCACTGATATAATGCAGTTACACTAGCTTAGCATATAGATCATTGCAACTACAGAAATAAGTTATGAGAGGGCTTTGAAAGTGAAATAGCATAGGCAAAATATAACCCAAACTCCCAAGCTGGCAGAATCAAGTAAAGCAAAATGAAACCCACATCAGTGTTGATTGTGGAGCATGTTTATTTCTTACATCTCTGAATTATTCTTCACAGAGCATGATCAGGGTCAGTTACAGCTCAAAACAAAATTAAGAATGGAGGAGAATCGCAACATTAATTATTTAGAATTTCTCTTCAAAGAATTATGTGAGGATTTGGGTCTTAAGACAATCATCACGTAATGAAAGCTCTTGCCTCTCCATCTTCTATAAAATAGTACTTGACTCCTTGAAATAGTCACCAGAGTTGAATACAAAAAGCCACAGATGGAGCTGCTCCAACATGCAGAGCATTCAGTTACTGAAATCACTTCCTCTTAGTTTGCATCTTACATGCTGAGCAGGAAACATGGGATATCACTTTGCTGTCTTGTCCCTTTACGTGGATTCACCCTCATGCCAACAGTAGATTCAGTGCCTTAAGGTACAAATCAGTGGCTCCTATAATCTAGTCCCAGAGTACAGAACGTCCAGATTATAATTAAGCGCTGACCACTTGGTATTTGCTACGATTACACTAATACTTAAGAGGCCCCAGTAAGACTGAAACCAATTGTGCTATGTGCTGTACACAGTCACAAGGACCTTACAGAGGAAGGTGAAAGAAAGTAGTATTTTCCACAGCAGCAAAAACAAAAAGAGCCTTAATTTTGCTGCTGTTCTTCCTGAGGCATTAATCTCAAGAGAGACAAGGAATAAACCTGTCCTGTATGAGTCATCTGTGCGGGTGAAAGCATAAAAATACCCTCTTATCTCCTCTTTTATCTTTCCCTTCCACATTGCTGCTTCTTTCCCAACTAGAATATTAACAATAAAAATAAGAGTGAAGTCAGCACTGGGCAGGGATGTTGTAGTGTCTGGAGCACCAGAAGCAGTGGAAGCAGGCAGGAGTCTCACTTGATGTGCTCTGGCTCCTGTAGTCAGAGCAAGCATTTGGCAAAGGAGACGAGAAGGATTATATCTGTCAGAATAACTTTTATGGGACCCAACTCTTCCAGGGATTGTTTAAAATCCATATAATGCTCTTGAGTGTTAATGCTTACACTGGGACGTTTGCATTAGCAGATAAATGTGCAAGAACACATGTTTCCAGACATCTGCCTAGTGACTGCACATCTGAGCAGTTTGCTGAAACTTGGTCCAAGGTCCATGAGGTCCTTGGGCTCCTGAAATGACTTCCAAGGTTTGTAATAAATTGTGCTACTGAAGTGTACCGCCGTTAAGCAATTCTCGCATGATAGAAACAATGTGTGGTGTGCTGCACTTAAACCACTCTACGTTATTTTAACTTTTCAGCCTTTGAAAGAATTCAGAGGGGAACACAAACATACTGAAGAAATTCATACCTACAGATGTTGTGCAAAAAAAGAAGAATACTTGGGTTGACACCCCCAAATTACCACCCTCCCAATAAAAGACTTGTGGATAATATAATGCTGAGCTTTGTTGTGCTTTGTATTAGCCAGAAGTGAGGAGGAAAAGCATAGTTATTAAGGTTCCCAGATTTCTAGGGAACACTGGTTGAGTAGTTTACGTCTCTCCAGCTTGGTCCATGTTTTTTTAGCCATGTCAGAGGAGTGAGGACTTGCCTGTGCAATGCCGTAGGGATAAGTAGTGATGTCTGGGAGGGACAAGTTTGTTTTCAGGCACAAAAGATATTGCAGTGTCATTGATTTTCCCTTCCTGGTGCACACACATGGGGCTTGCATCACAGTATGAGTAACAAACGGGTGGCGTGGGCTTTCAAGGAGCTTGGGCTTGAGTGGGAATGCAAGCCATGGGCAAATGTATACCTTGTGCCCTCTTCATTCCTTTCTGCCAGGTGGAGAAGATAGCTGTTTTACTGCAGGTAGACAGTGTGAAGATAAACATCACAGAAATGACACGTGACTGATACTACTATCATGGGCATAGATTCAGGGCACAGATTTAGCTTGTCCCTTTCTCTAATGATACTATTGTTGTTGTTGTTATTGTTATTATTAAATTCATAAATACTAATCTATTAGCAGGGCTTAGGAGTTTTTGTTCAGCCACGCTTAGGATAAGCACAGCTGCTAGCTTTCAGACGGAAACCCAAATTATTTCAGATAAGATCCCTTAAGCTACCAGTGCACTGGCTGGGATGGTTCCTGCTATAAATACCATCTACAAAACACACACAAATGATGCAATTATAAAAACCCAGTGTGGCGTCTACCTTATACTGTATTGGTTTTCTGGAAATAAATACCAGAACAGAGCAGCCTCACTATAGAATCCTTGCACAAATCAATAGGGCAAAATCTGCTCACTGTGTACGTACTTTGTATGACTAAAGCAATTAAGAGACATTAAAAGACTGTGCAGTTGTTAAAAATAGGCAACTGGGGAGTATCCCATCCCAGACTCAGCAGCTGGCAGGGGACATGTGCTGTAGTCATTTATCGTGAACCTGACCTTTGTTTCGCTTAAGAGCCCATGAAGCTTGTGATAAATTAACTTATATTGGAGTAGCCATGGCAGGTTGGCGGAGGTAGCCAGAACTGAACATGTTTGTAATTTCTCAGTTACCTGCAGTCTTAAAAAAATGTTGCAACTGTGAATCAATATAGGTGACGTAAAATCTGAGTGGCATTTCACCACTGTGTTTCTCTGCTTCTAGAATAAAAGCTAAGAGGAAAACTATAGGCAGAAGTGGGAGGGGATATGCTACAGGCAGATAAGGGCAGGTCTATTAAACGTGTGCAACCTGGTATAAAAAGTGACGTATGTGACGCAATGTAATTTTAATATCACATCTGCTAAACAAGTCCCCAGTATGGTTTGTTTTCTATCAAGTTGTCTGTACTATCCTAGTTTTTTAAAAAAACCCTAGTTTTAAAAAGTGAAAAAATCAGACATCAACTCCATAGAGTAAATAACCCACTTGACTTTATTGCGTCTAAAGACAGCTGAGAGAAATGGTTCTGTAAGGCTGGTGATTAGGAGGATTCTCAGAGAGACTGTGGCTTTTGCTGTGAGTCTGCTTCATGTGTGTTGTGGAAAAGAAGGGGGAACCCAGCTTCCCAAATCTCCCATCTTGCAGCTTAGTACTTTTACTGCCAGATGGATGTGGGCAGGACATAACTTGTCTGCTTTCTGGCAGCGTTTCCAGGGATGATCTGGCTTTGGCTATTCCTGCTTGACCAGGATGAGCAGGTGACAAATACTGGAGAATCCCATTTTTTAGCATCCCCCTTGCTCTCACTGGTGAGGTAGGCTCTGAGCACTCTTGTGACTCCAGGGATGACTACAGATGTCTCCAGGGCTGGGTCATGGACATTGTGAACACACCTAAATGCTGATATCTAAAAAGCCTGTTGGGCATCACAGACTGTGAATCAGACTCAGGAAGGACACTATCACAGAGCTGTCAGTCTTCAACCTGACCCTTCCTAAATGCATTCCTTTAATCCTACTCATCTTTGCTGAGCTTTGTTTGCTCAAATGCTCAATCCAACACGTGATTGTTGGCAAGATGGGAAGCCTCCTTTTCCTCTGCAGCCTGCTTCTAGCACAACCATATTGTTGATTTTTCTTGTACTTTGATAGTTTGGAATACACCTATATTTTAACAACTCATTGAAAAGTGTGTGTGTGTTTGTGCACATGCACAGCTGTATTTATCAGATTAAATAAAACTATTTTAATTGTAATTCAGTTCAGCACTACACTTTCGTGTAAGAAAAAAAAAAAAAAAAAAAAAAAAGCTAAGGTACTGTAGACAAATGATGACATGTTGGAGAGATGGACCTTCTGCTGTGAGTGCAGTTCAGAGTGGTACCTGGCTCCTAAGCCTGCAGAGACAGGGGTGCAGCTCTGGACATAGAGAAAACTGTCAGCAGGAGAAGAGGAGAAAGGAAGTGAAGGAAATGCAGAAGCATCTGCTGGCATTTTTAATTACTGCAGAGCACACATGCAATTTTATCAATGTTGTAAGTATTCAGTCTTGCAAGAAACCTTTTTAAATAGAAGGGTGAAGGAGTCCTGTATGCTGGTGCTGTGAAGGAGTAAGAAACAGAGCAGCCTCATCTGAAAGCATCAGAGAAGTCAGTGAATGCAACAGCTGAGCTGAAAGGCTCAAGTGTGTTGCTCTAATAAAGGAAGAGATTAGTATCAATTACAAAAGTGCTTCATGTAATATTTCACAATGGAAGAAAATAGTGCATTGCATTATGTTTTTTTTGGGGTTGTTGGTGTGGTTTTTTTTTTTTTNTTAGAGTATTCCAGCATGAAGATCCTGGATAAACTAAGTCAGCATCAGTCCTTCAGGCTTTCTCACACAACGTGACAGGGTATCTAGCATGAAAACATGCTGAGAAAGGTTCAGATTCCAGAAACACAGTGACTCATGAATTTCCAAAACAGTGCTACAACAAGTTGTTGTCCAAATTTCCTGCTGCATTATATGTAATACACATTCAGTGGTGCTACTGGCACAATTCCCTCTGAGTCAGGGTTGAACCACTGCCCCAATTCAGAGTTAGGTGACCACTGTCCTGCTGGAGCTTCTGTCGTTACAAACAGATGTAAAACAAATGCCCCAATTCCTTGTAGTCATCAGTATCCTCTTACAGATGGCAGAGTATAATTAATCTCTGACCTGATGACCATGTATAAAGATTGGCACTTAACTTCTACATTTTTGTGGCCTTCCAGATGGTTACAACAATTTTCATTTGGATAAATATTTAGCTCTGGGGACCTGGACTCTAAGCTACAGAAAGAGAACAGGAATCTGGAAGGGAATATTACTCTGCACGTGTTCTCTCTTTCTTTCAGTACCTAATGCAATGACACTATGTCTTGAAGCTACACAGCCTTTCCTGAGGATTCTCCTTGCACTGTGTGTTTGACAGGCCCTTAGAGAAATGGGAAACCATGGGGAGAGGTAAGGAAGAAGGTAAAGTGGAGAGAATGATAGGTACCAGCCTTACCCATACAGACATGAAGGGATTCACTGATGCCAGGGAGTAACTTCTCTGCTCCCCAAGCCCTGGAGGAATCCTGCATGAGGATTTCTCTCAGTTCCCTCTTTTTTTCTTTCCTGTGTCTTGCTGCTAAAGAGAGGCATTTCAGCCTTTGGGAACTCTTGACCAGCCTACATAGACATTCACTGCAGATTGCATATGAGGTAAAGGGTAACAATAAAGAAACAGCAGCCCTGAGCTTGGATTGAAATGATCATATCCAAATGAAACGAAACTGCAAAAAGTTAAGACACAAACTGCTATCAAAAATTTGGGGCCTTTCTAATAATTAGATTTCATCACAAATATGAAGAAAAATAGCAGAAGACTCTTTTCGTTTTTTTTTTCTTTCCTTTTAATGTACTGGTGGTTTCCTTGAACAAAAGAAATCACGAGGCTCTGTGTGTCTTCCTAGCAAAACTTTTGCCCTCTGAATATGTGACTGTTTCATATCATGTGGAAATCTGGGAGTAAGAAACTGTATCCTAAAGGCAATTTAATTGAATTGATAGTCTGGCTTGAAGGAGTCAAATTTGAATTTTCCCCAGAGCACATTACTTGTCTGCTGAAATAGAGGGAATTTTTCAAAGACTAGGTGTTGCCTAATGGGTGCTGGAAAACCACCTTTGTAGATTTGCACTGAGGCAAGATGGTATTTGAATCTGCTGGAATGCTTTACATATTCTTATTGCCTGAAGGCTGGAAACTTTTTATCACCAGCAGAGTAGCACAGATGACAGTAAAGATACTGTTCAGGCAATGGAGAACAGGATGAAAACAGTTGTTGAGACTCAAATTTTCTTCAAAACACTTTTTTTGAATGCAGAATTCCAGACGTCTTTGTGGAGATGAACTGATTTGCAGAGCATGTTGTACTAGATCCCAGGGACAGCTCAGAGACTAGATATAAACATGGAAAATGCAACAGCTTTTCTTGGCTGTAATGAGAAGAGTGACAGGCCATGTCCCTGCAGCTCACACTGAGGTGAATAACTCCCTACAGTGTTTCCTAGATCATTTCCTTAAGGCTCTACAGCATTCTCACTGGCTAAATCACAACTCATTTTTTAGCAGTGATGGCTTCCACAAATCTTACTCTTGGGGATAAAACTATCCCTCCAAGAACCTATCGTGAATGGCAGGGCAGGAAAAATTGGACACAGTAATGAAAAGGAACCTGAATCTGGTATCTTTTTTAATCTACTGCTAAGAAGTCCACGAGAAACAGATTATAATCTGTTTTAGTCCTGCCTCAAATAGTCCAGATAGACTTCTTGCAATTGCCTGGTTTCTCGCAAAGACCTTTCTACATTTCTATATCATTCTTAAAAATGTAGTTGCAAAATCAGGCAAGAGAAAGTCATAAAACAGACCTACTGAAAGGTGAGGGAAGGACATACGTGGCTTTTATACTAACAGTTTCTGGTTCTGCAGCTGACAGGATCTACAAGCTTTACTGATGCCTGGAGATCCCTGGGTGTGTGCAGCCACATTCCTGTGTACACAATAGCTGGAAAAATTGCCTCTGCAGTCTTGGAAAACATGGCTTTTCTTCACAATTACAATTCATTTATATAACTGCAAGATGCAAACCTAGAGATTGTATTTGGCAATGCAGCAAATAATTACAGATGCTCTACCTCATTGAATATATTCACGAATCATATTAAATAAAGAGTTTGAGTAATGTTATGGACTCTCATTAAATAAGAATATTCATGTGCTCCACTACATGACATATTAAGAAAACCCAAACAACAAAACAGAGAACAATGGGACATGCACACACCCAGGAAAGGAAAAGAAAGGAAAGAAAACCTGTTGAATAAGTAGTGCTATAAAAAGCAGTAAAACTTTTGCCAGAGACCTTGTAGTCTCTTGCACAGATTTACAATTGTGTTTGATCCTCCTTCTTTAGTTTCCCATGGGACCCTTGTGTAGCTTTGTCATTCTTTATTATGAGACTGACATCAGTCAGCTGGTTTGCAGCCAGTTGCACTAATAATAAACTGGCAGGGAGATCAGAAATTACTGGAACTATTTGGTCATCTTGAAACCGAAAAGGAGGACTACTCCAAAACTCTTGAAGGCAAAAAAGACACACTCTTAAATGCCATTTCTATAATAGTTGATTCACAGTAAGAGAAAGTCTACAAAGTCCAAATTGTTTCTTTTATTTAATGCTATGTTGACCTTAAGAGTTGTGAAGACGGCCAGGCAACAGAATCTATCTCCTCCAAGAAAGATTCATTTAATATTAGCTAATAAAACTATATGTTGTTGAGGACCTAAACCTTTAAAAGCAGATAAATAATTTATTAAAGGGGATGACTTTTCATATCATGTTGTCTATAGCTTTTTAAATAAATACTCCGTTTGTCTCATAGAAATTATAGTGTAATATGGAAAGTTAAGAAACTGCATAGGCTTTTGCATTAGCTACACAAGCAGAGTGTGTGATGGATCTCCATGTTTGATTGCCCAAGTTGCACAATTTTTGAAGAAAATTCAGTTCTCCTGCGCTGAGGTCATTCACTTACAACTTTATAGTTCTAACTTGGCTCCAGGGGACCAGGCAGTGCTTTGGGATACCTGGCTGACTGCTTTTGAGTTTCTGGCCAAAGAGAGAGACTTGGGAGTGTTTTACTAATACTCTTGTGAGTGCTAAGAAGATGGAAACAATGACACAATGCTTCTCTCTGTCCCTACACCTCTAGGTTTCTGGATGGAACTGCACATGTCCTGAGGTAGCTTTTGCTGCTGCATGCCACTTTTCTAATTATTTCCTATTATTTATGCTACAGCTTTGGTGTGCTCAGTAAGGAATCATTTTATCCCCTTTGAAAGTTCCTGAAGGAAAAACAACAAAGCAGTCAGTGATGATGTACTAGCCAGCTGGAGGGCACCCCCTCAGGTCTGAATGGCTGTATATAGCCTGGAGCAGTTGTGGCTATGTGTACCTGTATCACACCAGGCCACCCATGACCGCTCCTTCCTGTTCCCTGCCAGTGGGAAACACACCTCTTGAAGTCAGGCAGGCCATCATGGCTAATACATAACATGGGACTGAAATCCTTAAGAGCTAGAACCATGATGTCTTATTGTTCCTGAGAGCCAGGCTGTCAAGCTGACTGTTGTCACACACTCATCCTCTTGGTGGACTCCAGATGTCATGGTGGATGCGTGATGCAACTGATCACAGACCAGTACGGGCAAACTTAATGACAAAACTTCATGCTGCAATCTGCACTTCAGGGGTTCAAGCAACAGCAGGCAGGCGCACGTTACTTGTGTGTCAGGCATACCTCGCAGTGCCTTCTCTGAACAGGTCAGCACCAGAGTGTGAGTGCTGAGGACTCTAGATCCAGGAAAAAGATTCTTTCTACTTGAGCTGCACAGGTCAGTGGCTCTGCAGAGACACCCAATGGGCTATGCAACTATTGATTCCTCTGCTGAAGAAGAACTGTCAGCAGGAGTGCCAGAACAGGGACAGCTAGTAGCTAGGTTAACCAAAACTGGATTAGTTACTCTAAAAAGAAGTATGATACAATGAACAAGTGGTGGGGTGGATGGAGAAGCACACAGCAGAAAACTGAGTTTTGGATCTTACGTGACTTTATATACACTTTGGCTTAACATTTTATAATAAGCATGGTCAAAAAAAGTTCACAGCTCTTCTCCAGCTGCCTGCTGCCTTGAGGTTTGTGGCTCTAGTTAGTAATGAAGGTAGTGAACTGCATGGAAATTCACACAGCACTTAGGAAAGGGAGGATTTTTTAAAGGTCTGGGACCATTCCTTACAAGTGTTTCTGAAGAGGACTGAGTGCCTTTAGTGTTCTTCTCTTCCCCACAAATACATGACAGTATCTACACACAACGGATTATTCACCAAATTTAGCAGGTTCAGCTTGGTGCATACTTTCCATGTGGTTCCAGTGCTCTAAAATACTCTACAGAGAAATGCTGCTGATAAACAATTAACAGGCAAAGAATAAGTATCTAGGGGAGCAATAATGCAACTACACACAAATTCCAGAGTGTTAGTAAATTTTTGCCGGAGTCAAAAAAAAGCAAGATCCACCCTGGGATGAAGTAGTCAGCTGATGGTACTTCAAAGGTATTCTATTTTTCCCTGTATGAATTAACACTGTACCAAAAATAAAAAAAAAAAACAACAAACCCAAACCCCTGATAAATCAGATTGTGTTTCTCACATTTTCCCTATTTTACTTCGTTACTCACCTTTTCAGTAAGTTTTTTAAAGGTAAATTTGCTATATCACACTCAACAATACAGCATGTAAAATGAGACGCAGGTCTGACTGCACCTGAATAACAGCTGCTGAAGCACACCCAGCTTCTTGTGTGGAAAGCTGGGTCCCACTGTTTCTGATGGAATCTTTCCCTAACTGCCAAAATCTTTCCAAGAGCAATTTCTCCAAGGCCTGAATCAGTGCCGACTGAAAGCAAAGGGAAATATTCCTATTGATGGCAGCCATCCCAAGTAAGCCAGAGGTCTAGGTTGCCCTTGCCAGAAAATTTTGTTTATGTGCATTCTGATGACTTTTAAAGCTTCTCTCTTTTTGTAGTTGTCTTTCTTATGGATTTTACTTTTCACTGATTTTTTTCCAGACCCTTCACATACCGGATAAAGTAGGGTTGATGTGTTTCTATCCCTGATTCATGAGAGAAGATTACTTTATCAGATCAATTTTTAAAAAGACCCACTTTAGTCAGGGTACTCTGGGAAGCATATGCAATGTTAAAACATTCTGTCCTCCAATAGCCTGATTTTCCCTGTATAAACACATGGGATGAAGGTAAGACTCAGTCATGTACTGAAGAAACCGGTGTGGTCCCTCACAATAAAACCACAGAAGCCAGGTTTTTAACAAGTTTACCCAATGGTTGAAATTTCCTTGCAGTTTGGCCTCAGAGGTATGTATAGACATTCCACTCTGGATGGGGATAGAGAGCAGATTTCACTGTGGAAAGAACTGGGACAGTCTCATAAGCTCCCAGGGAAGGCAAGGCAGCCTGTGGTCACATGCATACTCCTTTGATGCCACTAAATGGCAATTTATTACCAAGGTGCAAATCGGGTGAACAAACCTGTCTGAAAGGGATTCAGTGGGGATCTGAGTTATCTACGAAAACAGACAGGAATGAAAAACTGTGCACCTTTAGGTAAGAGTTTATTTCTGAAAGGCCTCTAACCATCATTTATCGCAATTGATATGATGGGATAGCTGGCTGCCTGCAGAAAATAAGTGCTGTCTGTGGCATCAACAAGTGCATTCAGAATGCAAAGACTCACCTCACGTTTTCTTTACTTAAAATTATTTTCTTCCGTTGAAGCAGGAGCAGTAACAGTATATGCAATTTCAACTCACTGTTTTCATAGACCAATATTGTGTGAGGCCAGACTTCAGAAGGTTTAAAAAAATCAAACATCACCCTACCCGCCAGCATCAAGAATGGGAAATTTTTGTTACAACCTTCATTTTCCCAACTAATTATTCAGAGAAGGAATCACAACTAACTGGAGTTTGGCTATCAGAGGTTACCTCTAACTTCCCTCTTATTTGGTATATGATCTATGAAGAGGAGAGACAAGATCACACATCTGAGCCACCACTGTAAAAATAGAGACTTGGTGGCACCGTAAACGTGATTTCAAGGACCGAAAAAAATCTCACCTCTTTAAGATGTCAGCAGTTTCCCAGCAAGAGTAAACTGCTCATGGTAACTTTCACAGAGGCAGGATATAATCTTTTGCCCTTTGTTGCCAATCTGGCTGCAGCTAAACAGCAGCCATATTTCCATAACAGAGGACTTTAGTTATGCAAATCGTCCCTCTCAAGCCGAAGGACTGCAGACAGGGTAGGTGACACCAGCCTCCCCTTAATAAAGAGTGTTACCTTATAATAGGATAAGAGATGCCGAGTGAACAGGAGCTCTCCGAAATCCCAAACCAACAAAGCCAGCACAAAGCATCAGCAGGAATCACCTTCACTGCCTCTGTCACCCCGTAGCTGCCCAGACCCCCTCAATCTTAATGCTGGAAGGTGAAGGGATGTTCCCAAGTTTGCTTACACTAACTTGGTATCCCAGCCTGGGCTCTCATTAC
>VZRU01014477.1:128142-157741 GCA_013398155.1 Pedionomus torquatus
TAAATAAAAGAACCAGCTTCAATGCAAACCAGCCTCCTCTCTCCTCCCATAACTGGCCTGTTATTTGAATGCCCCGTGCTAATTTTGTAACACAATCTCCTTCTGCTCTGAGAGATGAAGCCAGCTGGGCAGCAGGGACAATGTCTCTGTTTGGTGTGGCATTTAGTATCTAGCCTGGAACTCAGTGTGTAGGCATTTCTCCTCCCCTCATACTGCAGCTGAATGATTTTGCTGTGTTGATTTGAAATGACCTGACTAATCTCAACTTCCTCTAACAGTTTAATGAAATGTCAGAAGTGAACAAGGTCCACGGAATTGAAAAAAGACCATTCAAACAATGATGAAAAGAAACACATGGACAGCAGTTTTTAAACTGTCTTTGGGCTATTGGAAATAATTCAATGAGCTTTAGCCAAGCTGCAATATAAACATACTAAGAAAGGACCAAAAAATGTTTTCTATAAAGCCACATTTTTCATGTGGACCATTCAATCTACTTCACGATTACAAAGTGAGGTGTGTGGAAAAAAACATAATTAGGTAAATTTGAAAAAAGAGAGACCCTTCCTGCCCTGCTCAGATCAGTTATTGTTTGGGAATATAAACCGCAAAGCACCAGTTACATAGCACTAGATCTGCCACTGAAATTGCTGGAGTGAGAGGCAGAGAGAGGATCTGGCAAGTTGAGAACTCTTCCTTTCCAAAAAAACTTTAATGGTGTTCTCAACTGCAGAAGAAATTAAATACACCGACCATGACTCCAACTTCACAGAATACCAACTCAGAGGAAAAAGTTTGTTATGTACTCTGCCATCAAGCACAGAACAATGAGCTAAAAGAAATATATCAGTGCTTTCATATCATTAATATTTTACTTCCTATTAGTAAGTTTCAAAGAGCTCTCCTGAAGTAGCTTTCTCATTACTGGAGGCAGCCCCCGAGTTTAATGAACTGCCCATGGAAATTTATTTCCCTCTCTGAGAGGGACGCTTCTGCTGGTATAGCTGCTACCACCTACTACCAGGCACTAATCCTTTTCTCATTATTATTTTTCCTCAGGTTCCTTCGTATCTATTCTAATCTTGACAGATGTTTAGGGCAGTTGTCCTTGGGAGCAAAACATCCTGAGAGGAAAAAAACATGTTTTCCAGAGGCCACTGTGTCTTTCACCTCCTTTACCACCGTTTTGCTGCAGAACACAGCCCATACATCACTGTGGCTGTTTGTATACTGGAGCCTCTGGGACTCAGAGCCCCAGAGAGCTGACCAAGATTTGACTGTTTCAGATACTCCATGACGCCTGTCCTGCTTCCCACGGCAGCTCTGGCATTCATTTATACTCTCACTACCTTTCAGCTTTGGGCTAGAGGGACATTCATAGACACAGGCCACAAAGGAGTTTTAAGCAACCTTAGGGCTTGTGCATTCGTGCATGTTAGTTAACGTTTGCCCAAAGTCCAGCACTCAAAGTCAGGAGATGGCAGGTCTCAGCAGTGATAGTGAAGCAATTCCTCTCGCAACCTTTGCTCTTTCAAGATGATGCCTTATGGAAAAAACGTTACGTGATCATGTAATCAAAAGCCAACTGTTCTGCAGGAAACTTGGTGGAGGAGGGGGCAGCCTGGAGCCTGGGCAGGCAAACTATCCATTTGACAAAGCATTCAGCATTGCGACCAAATGTGACTTTACATATATTTGTATGCAGAGTTTTAAACGTTGAACTTTTAAGAAATAAGAAAACGTTATATAAAATTTCTTCCCTGAGCCCTTCTGTTTATGATACAGCATTTGAATCCTAAATCCTCATTTTCACTGTGCATATCATTTGAGCTGGAGAATTTAATACATTAACACTGAATTATTAATCCAGACAGATTAGGAAAAAATGACTTGTAGGAACTGATGGGGCTGTGAGTGATGGGAACAGCAAGGGGCAACTGAGAGCTAATGCTCAGAAGAGACATTTTTTGAAGACTGCTATATGCCGAAAGGAATAATCTGGGCCACAATGACATTAAGGAACTGGAAGAGATGACGTTAGGCCATTACAGAAGAGACAGTGATGTTAGCACAAGTATGGATATGGAGAAGCTAATTCTTTCTCTCCTCATGGCAGACGGCAGACATAAAAGCCTCATCATCTGTCCTTGTCCTTAGAAAATACAACTCCTTCTTCTCATCACAAAACTCCTACTGAAAAACTACTCCCTTGGTCTTGGTGCTCAGTCAGTGTGTAAAAACCCGCTGACATGTCCACAACTGCTCTTGGAGCTTCCTGGGAATTTCCCCAGCTGATACTTCGGTCATACCTAAAGGTCATGCTGGATTAATGCCTCCTGTATAATTAGATCTGTATTTTAGCCTGATGATATCAGCACAGATGATTACAGCTGCACAAGCCTCATGCAATGAAAACTTCAGTTCGCATCAAAGAGTTGCCACAGCTATGGAGGGCTGGATTTTCAGGGATGGTGGTAAACAAAGAGCCTAACACTGTTACGAAGGAAACCCTGGACTCTTACCCAATGCCCAGAGCTGCCAGTATTGCACCTCACAGCTAACTCCAGCAAAGCTCAAATGTAAAGCCACCATTCAGTATTTCCAGCAGAAATTATTTTTCTTCTGTGAGAAGGTAATAAATTACATCTCACAATACATTATTGGGTCCATAAATTCCTTTTTCTGCTTCACTAAATCACATTATTATTTGCCGGAACAGAGAACATAGGAATTAGAATTAGCTGGCCACCACTGCAGGTCGCACGAGCAGGCAAGATGAAGTGTGCATTTGTGGAGAACTACATTTTGTGCTTGAAAAAAAGAGATGTTGCAATCTACTTCAGGTCTTCTAGACTGTTCAAGTTGCCATTAAATTTTAAAATATTACTTCACATAGGACGTTGGCTATTAACAAAGGAAAAAAAAACTGAAAATGCTATTACTTACACACACCTAGCTTACTTCTGACACTTGTGAATATCTCAACTGCATGCAGTGCAATAAAACTTTCTCATAAGAAAATGTAGTATCATGAAATAATTGTCATCACTTTAATATGTATCAATTTATAACACAAATCAAGGCTGCTAGAGGCCTGTTAAAATAAACAGTGCAAAACCTATCTCTGTAACTCACAGTTAAAACAGGCTTTTAGAAGGGTACAAAATATTTTCCTTCTAAATATTAACTCAGATCACTCCACATTGCACAGCCAGAAAACAGACAGATAAAGATGAAATTAAGACACTTCACCATGTACTCTCTCTTACTTGGGAATTTCTGTTGAACTCCTAGATCCTAATGGAATTTACTTATGCAAAAAATCAATGGTTATTTTACTATCTGCTTCAATGATAAGGATTAAACTCATGGAATCATATCCAGATGGAACATGGAAGGACAAATCAAACTGAAGTACCCGCACTCATCATCAGGTATTGAACCTACAACAGGTAAGCACAGGAGCTTAATGTGAATGAGCCAATGATGCTTCACATCTTACATCTTCTGTCTTTTCCTTTTGGTGTTCAAGTACTTCTGTATCAAGTAAACCATGGAGGGTTTAGCAACATACTACAGCTGTGGAACTGTAAATTTGTTGTGAAATTTGTTGGAAAGAAAAGGAAGTTTGCTGCAAAGTTAAAAAAAGACAGGTTTAACTGGTGAAATACACTGCTGAGAATGTTGAGGGAATGCAGCAATCACGTTACATGCAGTGATGACTACTTAGACATTCAAGGAAGTATTTGAAGGGAGAAGTCCATAAAAAGCAGATATGCTGGCCAGTGCTAAGGTGTGAGCAATGCTCAGGTTGACAGATAACGCCCAAGAGAATAAGGAAATCAAGCGGTGGCAGATAAGAGTATACACAGGGAAAATGACCAGGATGTGGTGAATGCTTCTTTCTAATACAGAACAGATGATGGATGTAATTTCCAATTCTGATTTAAAGGCACAACAAGTTTCATGCAAAAAAAAAGTGAGAATCTGAAATAATTATTATATTCAGTAGATAATATTCCAGATCCACATTATCTGGTATTTCATACAAATCAAAGGACACTTACGCAACTCAGTGTCCTTTACAGAGTTCAAAGGGCCCAATTTTAACAAACGGATTTACATTATTACTATAAAAATTCATATCATTTCCCAGAGGAAGCATGCTAGATGATCTGGGTTGTGCTTTTCATTGTCTTTCTGATGAACTCTTACCCTGCACTGTAATTAGCTTTCCCAACTCAACTCCTACTTCACAAACATTGGATCACTCCAACTGTTTTTCCGCTTTTACTTAGTTTGGGATTCAGCATGGCTCAGAGTCCTCTTCCAATTATTTTGCATTTGTTGATTATTTTAATACACTGCAATTCTGCACAAAGGGCTATTACTCTCTCTCTGACCACAAAAGATGACATTTCACTAGTGTCTGGTGACTTAATTATTGCATGTTTTGGCTTAAGACTCAGACTCACAGACAGCAGGTGAGGGAAGTTGTTGGCATGCTTATAAATGTTATCTCCTCATAAGTTACTAAATGGTAAGTTAAAAAACCCCTCACAATAAAACTCTTCTCCGATTAGAAAGGATCTGTTTGGAATGATCTGAAACTTAAACTATTTGATTTATTCCACAAATTTGATGAATGCTAGCTTTGTGTCTCTGCTCACATCCAAAAACATCTAGAGTAATGTAGCGGAGTGGAAATGAGTAGTGGAAAAGCACGGTGAGAAGCCAAGACCCTAGAAGGGAGGGAACAAGGCTGTGATGAACACTGTGTTCAACATGCATCCATAAAAACACATACGACTCCTGACAACTTCACAGCACATAATAGCCAAGTTAACAGAGTTGAAGTGAGGTCAAGCCTGGAATTCTAATTTTAATTTTCTTGTTCTAATTTTTTGTTATCCTACTGACTTTTTTCATTGTGAAATTACAAATAACTTGTGTACATATTCGTTCCGAATAAAACACTGAGACAAGAGTTTATTGTTTCCCTTAGTTGGAATTTCCTAGAGGAAAAATATCGCCCAAAAATTTTAACAGCACATTCAAAATTAAGAGTGCATTTTGACCCAAATGACTATAAATTAACCTAAAAACCAGCAAAGACAACAATTTCTTTGTTTTCCAAATAAAACAGGAAAATAACTTGCAACAAAAGAGTATTTCAAACAGTCAGTGAACAATATTGTGAAAATATGTTTGTTAATAAAGGTAAGGACAGCTCCTTTGGAGGAAAGAGGATTTCTATGGCCTGAGTCTGAAAGTTGTGTGTTTTCAGATGTATGCTGTAAAAAAATCAAATTATTTGAGCTTTGTTAATCTTTGATGTAGGTTCAACAAAACCAGAAAGAACTACCTCACTCAAATCTGAATGTTTTCGCTTCTCATAAAACTGTGTTTTTAGAGAGGCATGACAGGCTTCCTGTCAAGCTCCTGAAAGATGTGTTCTGAATTTGTTTCAAAGGTGCAAGTTTTGTCAAGAAGATTGTACTGAGGACTGTTCGTTCTCACGCGTGACAGTGTTGCTCAAGGCTGTTGCCAAATGTCACAGTACCATTTGTGACAGCCACAGGGAGAAGGGGGAGTTTTCACAATAGGAATTGTGCAATCAGATTAGCCAGTCCAAGGAGGATTATAAGGATGTGAATGATCAATGCTGGCCACGTCAGCTGCCCAGCACGATGTAGGGAGATCACGTAGACGAGGGATGGATACACGAATACAAAGGCCAGACCACATGTTGCTCCAGAGTATCTGAGGAAAGGGAGGGAGGAGGGAAGAAACAAAAAAAGGAATGAAAGAATGCTTTGTGTTGACTCTTATTTCTTGTTGTCATTCCCCTCCGCCCCCCAAACAAACAAACAAACAAATGAATGAACACTTTGGCTGAAAAACTACCATCTACAGTTGCTAAACACCAATTTCTGCTCCTTGCTGTCCTTCACTGGCATCTAGTTGTACCCCTTGGTGTAGCTCAGCCCCCTGCTCCCCGACACCTGCAATGTGACATGCCTCTAATGTTCCAGTCACATCCCCAGGTGTTTCTGGGACTGACTGCCTGTCTTTGACTTCGTATTTCTACTTCATTTGGAGAAATTTGCCAATGTGCAACAGAAAAGGACTGGACAGTGCATCCTTTGGCAGGCATCCTTCACTGTCAGAACTGCAAATCTTAATGCAGTCCAGCCACCTAAGGGCACATGTTAAAGCATGTGATCACAGAAATGCTCCCAAATCTGCAAATTTTATTTTGATTTATTTAATGAGCTCCTAGCAAACCATTCTTCAGACCTGAAAAGATCAACAAACCCTCCTGGTAATGTGAAGGTAACCACAGCATGTGAAACATTTAACTGTTCTTTTTCTAACCGCTCCCTTGCTTACCAAAAACATTCTCATTGCTTTCCTCTATTGTGAGTTTCCACCTACTAAGCCATACTGCAGCCAAATGTTCATTATTAACTAAAAACATATTTCATTTAAAATATTTGGACATTCATTTTAAAGACAGGAAACATCATAACACAAAGTAACCATCTGCAACACAAAACAAGCAAATACCTAAGTTGGACTGTATATACAATTTATTAGCTGGAAATTCATTGTTCAAACAGTTCTGTTACTATGCACAGCATGCACACATTAGCAGAGGTCAAGATTGGTTTGCAAACACAGTATCCTATGATATTTATTTGGAATTAATAACCAGACCACGTCTGTTACTGGAATACAAAAATGTTCACTAAAAGGAGAGGTAGAAAAATAAAAGGAAATGGAAAAAAACTCAAAGATCAGCCACTGAGCAAAAGTAAGTTATTTCATTACTCTGGTCAGATCCAAGCCTGTCACTCTGGTTCTATAATTGTAAATTTCTGTATTTTTAAATACCTCCCTCTCCGGGTTGCTGTAAGAAAGATGCAAAGTAGGAATGAATGACAATGATTCCAAATATGGTGGCGTCAAATGTAGAAAATAAAACTCACTAGAATATTTCCACTAATCTTTCTCAATTAGTGAAATCTTAGGTGTCTATTGACACGGTAAATTTAAGACATTGTTTAGAAGTACAAATTTTATGTCACTTTTCACTTTGAAGTTAGTTGCTTTCTTGGACTTTTACTAGAGACTTTCAAAAGAGCTTCAGATGGTGTTAAAACAAACCAAAAGCTTGACAGAACAACTGAGCAACTTTTCTACTGACACCAGAGTATTTGATGTGTATAGTTACAAGGTCCTCAGACACAGCTCCAATGTATCTCAGGGTATCAACCCAATCACCACAGATACAGTGGCATGATTACACATAGTGGCTTACCAGAACTTTAAAAGAGCTGGTTGTTTATTTATACTTCTAAATCACTATTTACAACTTAAAAGGGTGTAAACTTCACCAAATATAAAGATACAATTACCTCCACTTATACTATGCCGTTCCAACATCAAGAGGCAGACATATAGTAATGCCACAGGTAAGTTCATTGTGTGAGCAACACTCACCTTATGATACCTCCTATATTTGGATAAAATCTTGCCATCGCTACTCCAGCACCTACAATTGCTATGTTCAGGACAAGCACATGGAAAATGCTACAGGAAAGAGAGGAAAAAGTGTTAAAATCTATGTTGTACTTATTACGAAATACCACCATTCTCCTTCATTTACGGTAACATTTAACTGGTATATGAATGGTGTTTGCATTTGCACGACTCGCTCTATTAAAACTAATTAATTTCACAGCAAACATAACATCTACCGAATGCCAAACTCTAAATATTGAGTGCTTTGACTCCAAAGATTCTTAAGGAGTAACCATGCGTAATTTGGCAGTTCCTCTGAAAAGCACCATATGTGGTACTCAGCACACACGTATTTCACAAAGTGTTTCCAAAGAAACAATACTGTATAACTTAACTCTCACAAGAAAGAACTAGCTTGTTCAGAAAATTATCTGAATTGTTCAAGATGAACTAATGGAAACCAGAAGAAATTAAAAGACGCATTGGGTGGAGAATATTAAATGGATTATTAGAGGGCAAACAACACCCTAAAGCTTGAACTTGAAAAACCTTGAAAAAAACCTTGAAAAATGCTTTTTGATAGAGCTCAAGCATTTAGGATGTTGGATGTCATTTAATAGATGACCTGTGTATCATGTATGCTGGAATTTTTAGTTGAATTTGTTTTTACAAATAATTTCCTGTTGCTTTCCTATTTGCATTTTGGATTAAAAAAACAGGAGATTTTCTGTTCTGCAAAACAGCTTTTAATGTATCAGACAAACCTAGCGTAGTTATACACAGAGCTGAGATTTGGGAGAGTATCACTTTTCTTTAGAGAATATGAAATGTTGGCATATTTTAACATAAGATAAAGTCAGGAAATATAAAAACCTGTGATATTTTGGTCACACAGCTGTTCCTGTGAAGGGAAAAAAGAATTCACACAGAGGAAACACACACACTTACAGGTTTTGTTTATTCTTCTGGAGGATATGATTTCCTAAAATAAACAAAATCCTTAAGCCAACGCTAATTTTTCTTAACTGTAGAAAGCATCTGCATTATGGAGGCTGTCACTAACTAAGAAACTTTTTGAAAGTGACCACTTCCATGACTGAAAGTCTGGCCGCCAGTTTCCCAGTTAGGAAGAAACGCAGAGACATAGACTACTGTCCTTAAAGGGGAAGGGAGGCAATTTAAACACAAAGTAAAAAACTAAGGTACAGAATTTTTCTTATGTCTTACCTTAAAATTTGATTTTAAAAAGACAGGAATAACACCTTTAATTTTGTACACGACGTTTTAACAATGTTACAGGAGGTCCAGGGATGGAAAATAATAGTGGGAATAAAGCAGTCAAAACTGTAACAAAATATAATTGGATATAAACCTGGTAAAACCCCTAGAATACAAAATAAAATCCCATCAATCAGAAGTATTAGGGGAAAAAGGACCAAACACGTATTGCTTCTCTAATATTGCTAAGGAAAGGAAATTAACTAAACTATTCATAAAAAAAAAAGTGTTTGTCATTAAAAATTACTTCCTCTCTCTTTGCACACATTGCAGATTGCAAATCTTACTGTCAGATAGCACACTTGAAGCCAAAGGTCTACAAAGACAGCAAATGATGACATTTCTTCAGTTCTATTTTTCCTGAGATTAATCTTTTAGCAAGAGGGATTAAAAAGAGGGCAGGCTTAGTAATGCAAAAATATTTTGCAAATTTTGGTCAGTTCAGACTATTTTTAGCAGAAAACCTGAAACAAGTCTGAAGTATCTCATTCTGGCATGCATTAAAACCGAAGAAGTCATTTGGTAGTTCAAAGTTGTTGCTTTTAAACAAAAAATATTCTAACTTCTTTTAACTTCAAAAGTGAAGTGGTGCTTTGGTATATTTGGTGTGAATTGGAACATTTTTCAACTTCTTGATCTGGGGCTGAGGGGGCAGGAACGTGTTTTGTCTCAACTGAAAACAATGGTCTCCAAATGCTGGAGCCTCCAAAACAATTCAGTACTTCAGAGTGGTGCTTTGCAGTTTTAATTGTTACAATTAAGCAGGATCCTGAAGAACAATACAAAATCAGAAAGTCTGGAAAGGATTTAAACCCATCTGCTTCAGGGCAAAAGGTTACACCGTATTTCTCTCCTGGATCATCACCCCTCCTTTTTCTACCTTTTTGATTATAACCTGAGTTATAACCACGTTGCTGGACAACAACTGTTTAACCAGCAAACCATTTCTTCTACCTAGGCAGGTATTCAGTGCATCTCAGCTCCAATACAGGAAAAAGCATTATTCCTAATAGTGAAAGGCATTATCATGTAGAAAAAAAATCTATCCTGAATAAAGAAGAGCCTAATATCTAGGGCTACTAGTTGCTGTATTGTTTGAGATAGTATTTTTTGTGCAGGTGTGCTCCAGAAGGGACAAGCATTGCTCACAACCCATGACATTTCAACACATTCTGAATTGCTGAGTTTTAGCCTGACACTTGCTCATGGCACAACTAATGGTCACCACACACTGCAAAAGGACAGTCAGAAGAACAGTATTTTTGAGGGGCATAGCTGTACTGTCCCCACTTATTACGACTACAAGAAGACAAGCATGTGATGTTAGAGATCAGAAAAGACTTGGTCTTTTTTTGCCTAACGACCCTGCTGGCACACAGGTGCTTTCTAAAGCAGCGTAATGTTCTTCCTTGTGGTCAAGGGCAGCAGAGCTGGGTGGCCAGTGCCAGGGCTGGATTGTCCAGCTGGGCAGCCTGATTAAGGTTGCATTACCTCAAGGAGGCTGTACTGCACAAAAGAGGCCCAGCCACAGCAATCGATGGTGCTCTGTCTTTTATTTTCTGCCCTCTAGCTCTTTCCTATACAGGGCAGTCATCGCTCACCTGCAAAAATCCTGCAAACCCAGAGAAATCGTACTAGAGTGGAGGGAAAAAAAAATAATCAAAAAAGAATAAATCAAGTGCTTCCCTAAGCCTTGTTTTTTAACCCCATTGCAAAGTTAACCTTTCAGATTCACAGAGCTGAGTAACAACCTGGTAATGCCAGAAGAGCATTAGGGGGCTTGCTCTACCAAATTCTCTCCTGTGGAAGTGGTAGCTACAGTTAAGTCACTGAATGACAGTGACCAAGTACACCTCATCAATTTCTGCATCCTCTAAGTAAGAACAACATCAAAAACTGTTAAACCAAACCGTAGGGCAGGGGACATTTAAAGAATGAAACCCAGGTCAGGTCCAAGGGAATTGGAAGTGCTGGACGCAGCGTGGAGTCACAGGGTGAATGCACAATGAGGAAAACAGGAAAACATGGAGAAAAAGCAAAACAGCATTGTTTAAGTAAGAATTTTTGAAAGGTTATTGTATCTAAACACGCATTTTGTTTTTTCCCCTGGAGCCCTCACTCAACTGACCATGAATCATGGCAATTAAGAAGCAAGAGGAGCTAGGTGAAGAGCAGATAACTAAACACGCATGCAAACAGCAGAAATGTACTTTGTTGCATCAGAAGATACACATCTGCAGAACTGGCAGGTCTGCTGGGCTGCCATGGAGTAAAGGGAGGACAATCTGTGAGGAAAGCCAAGTGATTTCTGTCCATCAGCCTATTTAACCTCAGAACAGGAAAGATGTTAAGAAGTTTTCAAAACCCATCAGATGACTGTACAAAGCATTCTATGTGTGGTGTATAATTAATCAAGGGAATTCTCTGTCACAAATACCACTCTAGCCAAGAACCAGTAACAATAACAAAAGTAGCTTTCTGTACGTATAAGAAGATCCAGAGTCACGTAAGAAACAGCAGATAAACCACATACTTCTGGCCCTAAGTCATCCTTTAAACGATACCATTGCAAACATATCTCACTTTACAAAAGGAAGTTAATTTCCCAATACATGACATTTTGGGCTTTCTTTACACCACCAGGGAGAGAAGAAGAGAATGAACAGTTCCTTGGGTTTCATTCCAGTATATCACTTTCTATGTTTTAGTCTGTACACCAGCATAAAAAGCAGCAGGTATCCACATCTGCAAACAATTGTTCACATGAAGAAGCCTAGCTTTTAATATCAAGGAGTTTCTAGTTCATGTGAAACTTGCAGCACATCCATATGGAATGACCCAAGGCTTAAAAATGAAGACAGGAAAATTTATGATGGACACTTGTACCAAAGGAGAAGGTGGGTGGGTTTTCTTTAGTAAAAAAGGAAATAATCGGACAATTATAGCCAGAAGGTAAATTCATAACATTCACCTGCAAAGGAAACTTTGTATAGGAAGGATCACTTATGGAAATACATGTGTTTTAGCACATCGAATTACAGGGTTAAACAAGGCTAGGTTGCCGACACAGACCCTCAATCAATATGAATTCAGCATACTACCCAATGTGCTGGATAAACGGATGGGTATACCATCAGTGCACTCTCCTAAACTCCACTTTTACAATTGGAAAACAAAAACATGGAAAGGTAGAAAGATCATGTAAACATACTGAATCAATGACAAAAATACAAGATTTTAAACTGTGGGTTAGCTATTTTTTGGTTGTAGGTTTTTTTTTTTTATTTGTTTTGTTTTTTAATTTTTCTATGACAAGGAGTAGTGCTGCTCCTTCCAAAGGAGGAACAGCACAGAGCCCTCCTTTCTGTTCTGCTCTTTTTCTCCCACTTCATCTTTTTGATTCATAATGTACATAGACATATATCCAGTCAAGTGACCAGGAATATTCCCCTCCATACATTATGCACACATCTAAGAGCTAAAGCTTGACTCTCTGTGGGTCAATCTCCTTACTACCTGAGAACTGTTAGCCCTTGGCATTAAAAGTTTTGAAAAAGTATTAGCAGAGCACTCATTTCATACACAAAAGCCATCAAACTTTGTATTTCAGGATGGATCAACAGGCTCCTCAGTGACAAATCAATTCACATCATTAAGAGCTACTTCTTCACATTTTGCAAAATGTTTCCCCACAACAGCGGCTCTGGGAAGACTTCCGAATACTGAATTTTCTCCTAGTGATACGGGCACAGTGTTACTAAAAGACCATCACCAGCTGTAGCTACTGGTGAGAACAAGTCATCAAAAGAAGTATTTCACAGCTAGGTACCAAATCATTACTGTCCTCCCAGAGAGAGGTCCTGTGCTTGCCACCAATATTAGGTTAGTCCCCATTGCATAGAAAAAACAAGGGCTGACCTTGCTGGTTGTAAACGCACAGAAGCCAGAGCTTGCAGGTTAGTTGAGTGATTTTTCTGCTATATTTGGGATTCCTGGGATAACACTGAGGGAGACACAGCCAGCCAGCCAGCCAGAATGTACTGTTAACACTATAGGTTGGAGTGATTTAAGTGGCTTTCTAGAAACCATTTTTGACTTCTCAGAAATTTTAAATACCTCCCTAAAGGGAGTTTAAAAAAAAAAAAAAGGTTGCAAGTGAAGCTACCCACAGGACACTGTGGAAACGAGAACCAAACAAGTATTTGCATCATCACATTCGTCATACCATGAAGGCTTAAAACAGCAAGCTGGAATTAACCTGAGAAGAGACTTGTATGAAGCTATAGGGTCTAGTAGAGGGCATGAGGGAAATGAAAACCATTCTGGTCAGGGAGTAACAGGAGGGAGGAGATAGGAAGAGAAACATCAACACAACACAAAGAACATGGCTATTTTCCAGTGGCTGTAAAATCCAAGTTTAGCACTTAAATCAATGGCCTTGTTTCCAATAGTAACTTCCAGCAGTTCCTAAAAACCTCCATAATGTTTAACGGCGTACAATTTAGCATCAAAAAAAAGCAGGCACTTATTTCACTGCCTAATTTTAGGCATCCAATTTCTAGACCTTCTCATACTTATTTTAGGACCCAGAAGAAACCTGAAACTTGGAACAATGTCTTCCTAGACCTGTATGCTACTGCTCATGCCACAAAGGAAATACACATTTTTTCCTGGGATATTTTTTTCCTTTCCTCCATCTACAGTAATTCACAATATAAAATAAGAAACTCAGAGATAAATGCCAGCTTCTCTGTTGTGACAAATTCAGACAATACTTCAAATATAAATGTCCTAGGTTTTATTTTTAAAAAAGCAAAACTAAAATTGAAATCTGGATCAACTCTTCCCTGGAGTTCAGACAGTGTACAAATGCAGGGGTGTGGCTCAGCTCTGAAATTAGCATGTGAAAAGTTACTTTTGTAAGCGTAGCAGCATCATAGATAACACAACTAACAACTCAGCTATTAGCTATCTTTAAAAGCATATGCATGATTACTAATTATGCACAATCAAAACACACATGGCACCCTAAAAGGATAATATACAGAGTGTATGTCCTTTACAGCTTAAAGACTGCTTGATGAAATGTTTCTTGACTGAAGACATTTTCCCCCCCACTACAACTTCTCTTTTGTCATGCAATGCATAACACCAACGAACTGTGTTGACAAAATTCCTCTGTTTATTGACAAAATGAAGAGCTAAACCAAAATAACGCCCCCATTCTGCTCTGCCAAGCTGCAGCAGGCCTGATCTGCAGGAAATCTTATTTTGCGTGCCTATTCACCCCTCAACTCTACAAACATTGTGAAATTAGCTTTTGAAATGTACCTAATGGCAGCAAGGGAAATCCCAGAAAGTGCAGCCAAATTTCTGACAATAGAAGGCCAGTTAAGCAAAGCGTGCCACACTTTTGTCAAGGGGTAGACTCCTTACCTTGGGTAAGCATTTCCAAAAAACTGTCTTAACAGCTGAACTCGTGCTAGGTAGCCCAACAGTGGGTACACAGTCATCATCTGGAAGAGCAGGAATATTCTTGCAACAAATGACATGATGTCATCACTGGGAAAGTTATCTAGAAAATTCTAAACACAGGAATAATGTTATGCTTATCAATAGTGGCTTGGTTATATGTATCCTGTTTTTTAAGAGCTCTGTGCAAGAAAGAAAAGGAGAAAAGTCAAGCAACTACAACTGCTAAATGAACTTCATAACGTGAAATACCTTCTCCCTCTTCTACAACTGCCTTTCCACCAAATACCAACCAAATTTTAGGGGTTCGTGTATGTTAGCATTAAAGATGGAATTATTTTCTAACCTTCTGAACACCCTCAAGTACTCAAGGCTATAAGAGTCACTTGATTTTTTAGGCAGATGCATTCATATGCTCCTGTTACCTGTCATATCATATCTAGATACTACAAAGTTATTTAATCAGTAAAACCGGATCACATACAAATGAGGAAGGGCTTATATACTACAAGTGAGAGCATCTGAAAAGTCAGTATAAGACTTAATTATCATGGAAATAAATAAATAGTACATAGGATAACTATAGAAAACAAATGGGAAGAAAATCCATCAACATTCATTATTTAACTGTGGATTTCACCCCACAAAGTTATTTCAAAAAGTCATTTCATGGTTTAACAGTAGTACGGGTTATAAATAACCCACAACTAGAGGGAGCCTTTAAATGTTATTTTACTGCTAAATATTATGCAACAGACATGCCAACACCTGTCATAAAATGGATCACCAATTGATTACTCCTATCTTTGAAGTAATTTATAGTGTGAGAATCAGCCTTGCCTACAAGCAGATAAGAGTTTAATAGCCTTCACAGAGTGTTTTATGTGGTACAATTATCTGAAGAACTCTGCTTAGCAAGGCTCACCATAGTTAGACTCCAAACCTACTTCTAGTGAGGACTCCTATCTAACTGAGCTTGCATTCCCACTGTGTTTCTTTTTCTGGAGTACCTGAAACCAGTCCCAATGAGTGCGATTGGTCACTGCACACACAACTACACACAAACTTTTCAGGATTAAAGAAATTAAAGCCTTAACTGTTCACTTGTTCATTTTGGTCCTTCCTCCATCAATTTCACAGAGTATTTACTAAATGTTTGGTTTTTATAGAACTACTGACAACCAGACATGAATACAAATGAGATAACACAAGCATTACTCATCCGCTTGTGGTAGTGTCTGTGAAGTGTCAGCCAACTGACCAGAGTCAAGGACAGATGCATCTGCCAGGGTGAGCCATGAAGCAAGAAGCAGCACAGTTCTCTTTTTAATACATATTTGCTAAAAGATCAAGGACAAATATAAACCGCAGTAAAACATCTCACCTGTTCAATACATTCTTTGGATAGTGGTGGAGAAGGAAAAGATGCAAAAATTATCACTCCAACATACATATAGGTTAATCCCACCAGGAAGTATGCAATAGAGAGATCTCTCACCTGAGGAAAAAACAAAATATTATTTTGGCCACACACCAAAACAGGCAGAATAAAAACCTCACGAGAAGATTTCTATTGCACTTAGTACTGCTATTTTTATATTTATCAATGCTGTATATTTATTCCTATTACTTCCACATTTTTACTTTTACTTTATATTACTTGAATGGGGATTACAAATATGGTCCTGGATCAGATCAGAAAGCTGCAAGAAGATATCCCGAAGTGGAGCTAGACACGTATCATGTATCTATCCACACACAGAAGAGGCATCAGGAAACAGATATGCCAATAGATGTAGCATGTTTCTAGATAAAGAAATATAGGCTAGTTACTAAAACAAGTAAGAAACACCCTTCTACCTTCATACATTCACCTATTCCTAGAAAGAGCCTTGGGACACAGAGACAGCTATCAAAGACATAAAGCCCAGCAACGCTATATGTTAAATTTCTTGTCAGGACTAAAATCTTGCAATTAAATACATCAGCCTACCCAACTGCAGATATAATGTAAAGGACATTTTTTAAGAAGCTGGGTTGAAGCCTAAAAAGATAATCCACATATACTGGCTCCAAATCAGAAACTAATGCATCAGGCTTCTGTACAAATTGCACGATAATGGAAGACATCGCTAATACACCATGTTATAAAAAATAAAAATAAAACAAATTAAACAGAAAGGCACAGGTAGGCACAGAATTATATATGCCCTTCAGCTCTAGTATTGTACTTTATAACCACTCTTCCACTTAAAATTGCCTATCTGCTTTATTACTGAATTTCTATAAACATCCCAGATAAATGAATCTGAATAACTGAATCAGTCAAAGATTTTTAGGAGACAGTGCAGAAGCCAAGCTTGTATATGTATAATTAACTATATTACATATACCTAAATATGGATTTAAACCTTAACTTCAATATTCACTTATGAAAATGTTGATCGTATTTATGAAGTACCTAATACACAGAGATTGTCAACTATATAAAAATAACTAAATATTCTTAGTGACATCTGATATTAGAAAATAAGCAGCAAATCTACTCAAGTACTTTATGGAATTGCAGAATCCAAATACATTAGAGTGATCTCTCGCCACTGTACTTAGGTTATTCTTCCACATCATTTTTTTTTTTTTAATAAAATGGGAGACCATTTATTCCTAGTTATTACCTAACTATATTCTGTATAAGCTTACGCTACACTACTAAACACTCATTACCTTATAGCAAACCATTTGTCCAGCTGCTAATAATCAGTTTCTTAAAGGATTACTAGTAATGCTTCATTACATGACCCTACTTTCCTATGACTGAGAAGCAAGCTCAGGCACAACACTAATTTGCTAGGACTACATGGCCTCCAAGCAGCTCACTGAGTGTGGACAAAGCTCGCTCACATGTGTGGAAATGTTTCCCTAAGTGTTTCTTCACACTATCTTCGTTGACAAAAGAAGCATATCCTATACCTTTCTGGAGTCTTCTAAGGGCAACGCAGTCACTGAGGGAAGTATAAAATCCTAGATTATGAGCTTTAAGGAAAGTTTGGAAGGAAGCCAGTTTTTAGTGAGGGGACTGGAGTCTCCTGCTCATTTTGCCAGTGCTTTTGATGCTCTTTTCCCACCAGCCTGCAAGAGGCCAATGATACTTCTCATCAGACAACAATGCGCTGTTAACGTGCTCCCCGGGGCAGTCTTTGTGCCCTGGGCATTCACACACTTCCAGCTACAACCTCTTCCTCCTGATGACCAGTCACATGCACCTGGAAGATTCTTCTCCAGTCTCCAATCCTCTCACACTACTGGTCCCTAGGTAGATTCTACCAACTTCCATCAGAGGCCAAGTAATAGCATTTTCTTTAAATTATTCCCAGAGTGTCTCCTCAGTGACTTAAGAAGCAGTACAGGTTTTTGTATTACAGGTACATGAAAAGCACTAGCATCCACTGCAAAACTCATTTTAGAAACACTAAATCTGAGCATCCAGATTCCTTACAGGTACTTCTGAATAACTTCCATTAACTGCAAGAGCAAGAGATTAATCAGGGTAAGGTGGTTTTGAGAGACAGAGATTCTCATCTCTTCAAGACAGGTCTTGGAAAATTTTTCAAAAGACACCCAAGGCTTCCTTAAGGCATGTCACCTAACAGAACTTTTTTGCTTGCTTTAGCTGTATTCTTCATGCATAAAACCAGCACAGTATCTCACAGTTGCTATTTGTACTCAGCCTATGTGTAAGATCTAGAACCACCTGTAAAACTATTTTTTGCTGTGACAAGTATTTGTAGCTTTGAGGGCAATGAATTAGAAAGGAAATTCTTACTGCGTCCTTTGGACTACACTTAAGGGCAGATAGCAGGTGTGCCAGTACCTCTGAATATACCAACCAGCTCATGCTCCTACAGTTCTTAAGGGTGTATGCTTTAATCAGTCCTGAAAGTAAGTGCTGAGATAATTTTGATAACGTATTTTTTATAGCAATAGGCCCTTTTCTTCAGCTATTGTCACTATAAAAGAATACCCAGATTTTGATTTCTGTAAGCAGTGAGAAATAAAGTCAACTCAAAAACTCAAATTTACTTTTTCTTTAACATGTGCCAGCTCCTGTGCAAACACCTCCTTCTGCATGTAAGACAGTTATCTTTGTACAACAGTCTGTGTTTGTGTATGTAACAGGAACTCTTCATTCTTTTCTCTTCAGGAGACTTGGGTTCACACCCTACAGACCTTGGCGACAAATACTGTTTAGACAGCACAATTCCAGATAAAACCAAAGGACACATGGAGAGAGATAAAAGGATTAATTTTAAGTAACAGAGCAATAATCGCATTTGTCTGTTTTAAATTTTCTACTCAGAACGGACATCACTGTGGTGGAAACTGCCTAAGCACAAAGTATATAGCAGTCTTCATAACCTCGAGTTTTTAATCTGAAAGTCAAATGCAGAAAAAAATCATGGAAAGAAGGAAGGATTTTGGGGATAGGCAACAGAAGAGTTCCAATGATAAGATGCAGACAGGAAGTTCCAACAATAACATACAGGTCACAGTCCATAAGGACCACAGTTTGCAACCTGCCAAGTCTTTGTCAGACACACCTGAAAAAACAGGCAGATTTTGAGGTGGAACTTGGAGAACACATTAAACGCAGTTCCTGGTGAACAGGAGCTTTTCTAGTCAGATGCACAAAACAAAGTTTTAAAAGTGCCCCTGGAACAATAGCAAATTGGGTGACTGAGGCTGGCACCAGCAGCAGAACAAAGGCAGAGATCAGCATCCTAATGAAAGGATGGTAGACCGAACAAAGAAAACTCTGGAAGTATAAGACATTCTATCACACAGATTACTACCCAGGTGCAGGCTAGACCTGCAGCACAGGACTGGATGCAGCGCAGGAAAGGCCCTGTGACTCCAAAGCTATTTCCTATATGATGCTGAAAAGAACAGGCAGCTTTCAGGCCTTGTTTTCCCTGTTGCATGCCATGCAGAGAACAGTTCATCTTTAACTTAGTGCCACAGTGAAAGCTAGTTTGTGGAGTTTCTTCTCGGATGGAGAAGCCTCTATTTGTGCTTGCTAACTATTACCACATTAGAAGCAGCACCTTTTGATCACCTCATATCTCAACAGGACCCTGGCCTGTATAATAAAAAACAGACTTCACCTGTTCAAGCATCAAGGACATATGATAACATTTAACAGGGTGACAAAAAATACTTCACCAAGATGCATAACACTGTGCATAACTTTGCCTGGAAAGAGAAACCAGTGGCAGGGCAGCATCAATGGAAGCTCACTCTGTTCACAGGGACTAAACAGTGCTTTGATATTTCAGAAAGTAAGAACTGTCCACAGTTCCATGTCTTCTGCAGTTACTACCTGGACAAAAAACATCTCCCCACTCCCAGCCTTCCCCCAGATAGGTCCACAAGCAACCATCAGGAGACAGCACTAGTGTATTCACGTCCGTAGATCATGCTCTGGGCTTATACAGCATCTGGACAGTTATACAGGAAACCAGACTACAGATGTGAATCAGAAAAAAACCCCAAACAAAACCCAAATAATCATGGCTTCGTGGCTAGGTTGGTTTTTTGTGCAATCAGTTTCCAGACCAGTTAATTACGCAATGCATAGAAACTGATACTGCTAAACACAAGGAGGCAGCAGTAGGAGATGGGAACGGGGAGTTCAACTTCAAACTGCAGATGATGAACTCTGTTCACAGAGCTACTCCAGGCTGCGCTGCTGACATCTGGCTTACTCCAGTGCGCTGCTCTTCTCACACTCACACCACTGTACTGGATTAGCAGCCAGAGGAATCCCCACCCCTGTGTGTATTTTAGCTTTGGGCAGTGATACATGCCTGTGACCAGAATGGAAGCTGCTATTGTTTTAGATTTCTGACTCCAGAAAAGGAATGTTATTGTTTCTCTTCCATTTTTCCACCACTCTAAAGAGTTGTTCCTATGACCACGAGTTTCAGCAAGTTTTGTTCAAAACTAAACCAATACTTTCCCAGCTTGCCAAGTTTAGTGTCTTTTCACAGAATTCTGATGGAAGTGACGTGTTAATAGGTGGAGCCATAAAACAGTGGGTCTCCATTTGACTCCCCTTACATCAGTATCAAATTACTGATACAGGAAAGCATCTTATTGATGTAAATACATAGGAAAAGCACAAGTTACGAGAGGTTGAGACACCTATACATATGTAAACCTCCCACTTAGTCCAGCAGCTTGGTGAAATAATTACAAAACAGCCCTTCAAGTGTCAGTGCTTCATTAACATTTGCAAAGCACTTTGACACCTAGGCAAAGGGCTCCTGTACAGCTACAACCAGGGAAAGACATCTCTAGCCAAATAAAACTCCTAACAGGACTATGCATTGATTTGGTTTCTCCATTACAAACTTTTTCTGCCATAGTTAAAGATGCTCTTTCCATGCAACTTGAACATTTTTCTGGAATGCAAGAGTCTTGTCAAGGGCTCAGGATCCATGATAGGGCCGACCTGGAAATTCAGCCTAAGCTCCAGGGAGGGCATTGAGAAAAGCTGACTCAAATGCAGGCAGCAGCTTTGTTCTCCTTAACACAGGAAAGGCAAGATGGAGAAGATTCAATGTACTGGTCTTTGCAGATGATAGCTTGCTCCAATGTAAATAGAAGGGAAAAATTGAGAGGAAAACTGCTTGAAGGTGGTAATGAGGAATTAGGCATCCTCTGCAAACAAAGCTGATTGCTGGAGTGATCATGCCTTTAGAATTTGAAAGCCACAACTAAAGACAAAGACAAACCCTGTCCTTTTCCACATAGTAAGATTTTCCTTAGGAAACTAAGAGGAAACTTACTTAGCCTTCTTTCTTCAGAGCTCCACTAACTGCTCCCTTCAGTCACTAAATTATTTTCAGAAATGCCCATAAACTCCAAGCAGCTTTCATTAAGGAGAATTCATGACTCCTCTGCAGAGGCAGTCACTCACAAGCTGGCCTGGGACATGGACAAAAAAGTAACTATGTGGATTACCATTTTGTATTTCATAATGGGAAGTTACTAAGAAGGAATGCAGTTCCATCCAGGTAAGCAGTATATAACCTTTTTAAGGGCAAAGGACCTGTCCAAAGGCTACCTGTCACAAAGGTTTCCAGTCCAGGCTTCAACTTTGAGGACTTCCTAAATGAGGTCAGGTTTCTCTATGAACCTTGATTTGGATCGTGACAAAAAACTACTGAAGCAAGCCTGAGAAAAGATATTAGGCTAGACTTCCACACTATTATTCAGGACTCTGCTAAAATCAGACTTGTGCCCAATATTCTCCAGCATCTTTATAAAAACAGAGCAATTTTAGAATAAGACTCTTACAATATTGTTAAACCTTCTGCCTCTCATGTGTAATTTGGGTGTTTAATACCAGACTGATCGCAAATAACTCTGGGACGTTCCTCCAGGCTCTCATTTGAGCAAATCTGTAATGCATCTGTTACTTGTTGGTAGCCAACAAAAATTAAGTATAACTGGTTTCTTATCAGATCACAAGTGCGAGTTACATTTTCTGAAGCTATTACAGTCCCTGGACTGATTTCAAGAGAAGCAGACAGGAAAAAATTAGTGTCGCCTGGCAATGTAGATACAAATCAGCACATTATTGTGAAATTACTTACATTGTTTTCTTGATTCCTGTTATTTTGAAGAAGAGTGATGACACAATTGTGGATGAAGAAGGCAAGCGTAAGAACCCCTGTGAGCTGAGGGAACAGAATTCTAAACTCTAAGGGAGAGAAAAAAGTGTTAAAAACTTAATTCTTTGAAAAAAAATAACACCAAAATGCAGAAGACATACAGTGCTGTGGTGGAGTCTGCTGGCAGACACACGAGCCTTCACTTTGAAACAGGACAATCTATTTTACCTTTGACCATAGCCAATGCAGATATTTAGTTAGGAAGTACAAAATTCACGAAGACAGGGGTTATTATATAATACCTTCCAGTAAAGTTTCTCGAGGGTCATCAACCATCAAAGATTATTAAGTTAATCTAGGATTTACATATACAAGCTTTTCTGTTTCTCAACAGTTTAATTGAAAAGCATTTTCGAGACAGGAATTGATGGCAGTGAGGCTGTACATCTATTGGTCTCCGAACAGGGAGATCGGGGTAAGGAATCATTTGTTCTGTGAGCATCTTTTGTTATTAAGAAGTCAATTATGTTGAAAAGTGAAATCTGTAGACCTTTAAGAGCTTCTGCTTGCAAACCAGGTCATAAAGAAAGGCAGAGGAAATTCTTGTCTTATACAACTTACAGCACCTATGAAAAAGTCTTTATTTTTTTGTCTCCATTGGAATAGCGTTGGTCTACTTTTAATATTTGAAGGATTACGTTCACAAGATGGTGTTTCTGGAAGTGCTGCAACTGGTCTAGGAATTTATCAACGTATTACATCATTAAAGCATTACTTTTGTTGCTATTGTATAAGGATACACATACTCTTTAGAGTGTTAACAGCAATCAGAGATCTCTGAGCTAGCTCAGCTTCTGGAAAGCATCCAGCAATATAGCAAAACACTCATCAGAGGCTTACAAACTCTTACAGATCAAACCGCAAAGAGCTCCATACAAACATAGCTCTAAAGTGCTATGAAGTCAGCAAAGTATACATACCCCAGGCAATTAATGAAGGGCTCATCCAGATTGAGAGAACACGCTTTCCCTTGGGCTAGACTCGTTGTACCTTAAATACCTAACTAGCATGATATGCTAGCAATATAATTGAGAGTGCAAGCAACTCTTGGGCTTGTTTTCCACCTATCACTTTAATCTCAGTAATAAAAAGCAAACTGACATTTTCAGAATCTCCTTCTGCACTGTGTTTCACCCATCACTACAACAATCAGCAGTAGCTGGATTTCTATGCATTAGCTATATGCTTCATCTATCTCCTAGCAGCACTAGTTGCATTGCCAAAATTATCAAAATCCTGGGTGCTCTGATTCTTAGTGACCTACATCACACTGGTGATAACTCATCTTAGACTAGGACTGCTTAACAGATCTTGACTGTTATCTTAACAGATCTTTCAACAGGACTTGAAATTTAATACGGTTGAAACCTAATTTCTGTGACTTAGGTTGGTTTCCAGTTTACACGGGTTTGTTAAGTGAACCATAGTTGGGCCAAATTATCTCCTGCCCTCTGAGGAGGAGTCTGTAGATGAGGCACATAAGCATTTGAAGTCTGTCTGCTGAGGAAGTTCACGCTAAATCTGTTTTCATGCTGGGCATACAGCAAGACTGTTGTCTACTGTCTGAGCAGCACATGCTTGAGTATCATTTCTATTTACGCCATACAAAATAAATTAGGTCATTAACACAGATGCTAATCATTCAGTGCTTTGAAATCCAAATTTTTAAACTGGAGACAAAAGCTGTTTATAATCAAAAAATGCTGCCTAAAAGTAAATGCAGTGATGGAGGAAAACAGCATGGATGGCACTGTTTTAGACCTACCTACATTTATCTTTAAGTTTGTACTTATGCTGTACTAGTCAGGAGGATTCTTACAGACTTACAGAGATAATCCAGTTCATCCTTGAAGAATCTGCTTTGGTCTTGCGTACGGTCATACTCAGCAAAAATTATCTGGCTTTGAAGACTCAGCCAGGAAGAACAATAATATTTTGGGTTTTTTTCTTTTTATTGCTAAAGAAATGGGCTGAAGAAACTGTTTTACATAGCCTTTTACTTGTTTCTTGGCACTCAAGTCTTGCTGAGATGAGGAAGGAATGATCTTCAGAAGTTACAGAAAAATGAACAAAAGATTTGATGATAACTAGGGGCTGGAAGGCAGAGAAAGGGAATACTGGGTTTTGAGCAGGCCTCTTCGCCAAACACACGTGGAATACACTAGCTAAGTTGCTTGTTCTGCTTATTATTGTATCAGATCAACTTCAGTTCAACCAGAGAGCTTAATCAACCCAGAGAAAGTGGCAGGAGAAGACAAAAACTAAGCAGCTAAAAGACCACTGCAACTGAGCTGTGAACACTTTAAGTTCAACTTAAATCAGTTGAATTTCGTATCGGCAACTGAAGTCAACTACTATCTGTAGCTTACTCAGAGTTGTTACTCCTGCGTCCACAGTGAGTTACTGTGATTCCACAAATAAGATCAGATTTTAATAGGAACTAGGAGCAATTCTGGTGTTTCTTCTTTTGATCTCTGTTTTGTTACAATAATACAAACCCCATCCAAAATAACGTTTTACATTATTCTTGTTTTCTTCTCCAAGTCTGTATTATTTGACCTAACAATAGTCAGCAACCCACATGAAAAAACCGTTAGTGGTTACTGTGACTGAAAAACTAAAAATGCTCAAATCCACAAAGGAAACCCTAAGAAGGTGCATATCTCTGAATTTTGCCTTCAATAAATAACTGTTCAAGAAGGACAAAATACTGTTGTTCCCAGGAAAAGAAAGGATTCAATTCAATAGTACAGGACACAGCTCCTTGGAGCTAAATGGTCATACCATTCTCCCTTTTTTAAAAGGTGATGAAAAAACAGCTAATATCTAACCCCATATCTCTCCTTCCAGGCCCCCCAAAAGAAGAAACGGATCTCTTTAGACTAATTGTTTATGTAATACCACTTCTGTGACTGTGTGTGATGGTAACTTGTGACAGTAATTTGCAAAGAACAAATAGCCACCAAAACAAATTTCAAGAAAAGAAATTAAATGTACTGGAGAGGTAAAGGGTGTTTAAAAGAGAAGAGCTAAGATTATGAACTAAAACCTGAGATGGATTTTTCTGTACTTCCCAGTCTTACTCATAAATCATGGCAAATGAGCTATTCCAATTAAGCAAGACAGTGTGTGGAACACACCTGCAGCGCCTTCACCAGCCAGTCTATCTACAGTTTGTCATTTGTAATTGTTGCTGAAATAGGCATGATCTGAAAATGGTGCAACTAGAACTTACTATAACATAAGTGGCAAACACCCTGTCACATGATGCATGTTGGAGATACCTCTGACAGGCACTCATCCTCTTCTCCAGTGTTTATACTGTCTCTTAATTAAGGAACATCACAAGGAAAGAGATTCCTTGTCGTAAGGGAACTTTCCTGAGCCTCTACATGCAACATCAGACAACAATTCCTTGCTTTGATTTTATCACAGAGGCATTAAAAGGTGAATAAGAAAGCCATTCACAAACTGCTTTAAATAAATCTTAAACCCATCATATATATACTTCATTACTGCATTTTAAGTACCTTACCTGGTACAAAAAAGTCATTCCCTGTAAACCAGTTGTATTCTAAGTGGATTCCTAGACGAGCAGCCTTTACAGTAACCAGAAAAACTAAGTAGACAACCGAAACTGTACCTGGAAAAGACAAGAGCCATGAGGTAGCTGAAAGCATTTGTGCTGTGTTTTATACCTGCTCCATCCAACCAGCTTTCAGTAACCCAAACACTTAGGGTTGGTATACCTTTGTAAAAAATACAGGCTAAGTCTAAATTTTATTTTTCATTTATTTCTTTCATAGGTCAGAGAGAAAAAATAATGCACTTGCATCCAGTGCAAACTTCCAGCACGCTGAATGTTCTCCAGACACTGCACTGGTGATAGTGAAAGAAATGCCCTGTAATCCCTGCTGCTGCAGGTAAGGTGGTCTCCAGGCAATAACAGATCAGTTCCAGCTTCAGCTGTCAGGATTTAAATCCAACACGACACAAAGTCAACCTTACTGAGGTTGCAGCTATTACAGTGTCCATTCAGTCATTGACTTTTTGAACCAAAATGTTTCAATGACTTACGAATGTTTACTGCAACTGTGACCTTTACACTGGGAACAAGAAGCTGATAATGACATTTCATTGCTACCGATTTAAACCTTGTTGTGATCAAAGCCTCGGATAACCCTGATTATAATATTAGACTTGCATTCCATCTCACAGGTTCAGAGGCATCCACCAATACTCTGTACAGCTAGAGGACCTATTTTTATAGGTCCTCTCTATATATTTATACCTATCATAGATTGGTATAAATGCCTTGCTGTGTCTGCATGTGGGATGGAGAGCACATGATCCTGACTGCTGCTCTTGGAAACAGGTAAGGTCAGACGAGTAACCACCTAAAAATTAAAGGCAATACAACCTCCCAGCCAGTAATATGCTAGCCACTGGTACTCATTTACAGCTGCAAGTAAGTAAAGTCAAAGAAGCAGCATTTTTACAGTTTAGAACAGTTTCAGATAAGACATCATAGAATCATCCAGGTTGGAAGGGACCTTTATGATCATCCAGCCCAACCATAACCTAACACTGACAAAACACAGTGTCTAAACATCTTTTAATTACCTCCAGGGACAGTGACTCCACCACTTAACAGCCTTTTCAGTGAAGACATTTTTTCCTCACACCAAATTTTACCTCCCCTGGCACCACCTGAGGCCATTTATTTGTTCTATTGCCTGTTATGGCAATAGGTGAAAACCACCCACCTCTCTACAACCTCCTTTCAGGTAGTCGTAGAGAACAGTAAGGTCTCCCCTTCAGCCTTCTTTTCTACAGACTGAAAAATCCAACCATCATTTCATTCCAGCAGCATCTCCAAGGTTAAAAAATAAACTGAAGAAATTATCATTTGATTACACAGACCACAGTCAAGGAATAAGAAAAGATAAAAGGTTCTGTACTTGAGGATCAGCTTAATAGCTAAAATATTCTGTAATTTCCTAATGGCACAGTTTTCTATAGGTGTAAAGAAAAGTGAAAGCTCTCTATTAAGATTAATTTAAGAATCTAAAAAATTTCCTTCCATTTTTTTCTTGTCCTATAAACTTCAATGTCTACAAAAATTAAGGCAATTTTGAACAGCTGAAATACATAACATTCTATTAAAGTTATGAGAAATTTTGTACTTTAATATTCAGGTTTGCAAATAAAAAAAATAATTGCCTACAATAATGTGCTTATTTTAAAAACATACACAGTCAGGACTAGACTGCACTTCGTAAAATATTTTCTTAGCCCTAATGTTATACCGAGTCTACATAAAAATCTTACTTTTTTCAACAGAAGCACAGTCCCTGTGCTGTATTTTCATTTAGTGGTTCCAGCAAGAGCAAGTTCTTGCTGTTCTAATTAAGTATCACACTCAAATAGGGAACAAACTAGACCCTCAAATCCCGGTCCTCTATGGCCTTTACAACACATTTCTATGTTTTTCAATCCATTCTGTGATCCCTACCTCCTTTACCCCTTCTCTTCATCGTGAGCTTCAATGCTTATGCTCTCAGACCTCTCTTATTCCACAAACTGTGACCAACCCCACCCAACATCCATGCACTCTATCCACTTCACCAAGCCCACCTGCCTTGGTCTTCTATCTCAAGACACAGAAGCAAGGAGGAGTCACAGTTTTCATTCTTGTAGCACACAACAGGCTAGGATATTTGCAAAGCACAGCAGCAGCTTACACTGATTGAGTGATGTCATGATTAATCAACTGATTGCTGGCAAATTACTTCAGGTCAGAAGCAATTGATCTTTGGAGGTAACTGCCTGTGTTGAAATGAGCTTTTGTAACTGCAGGTGTTGAAATGAAACGTTTACCAGATGAGGAAGGGTATGCCTCACTGTGCAACGGTAGTATGCCTACAAATGCTGCTTAGTATGTAGTATGTGCACAACCGTTTGGGAAAAATCTGTTGTAAATCTATCGAAACTTTTTTGACAGGGTTATCAAGGGAGGAAAGGGAAAAAAAATTAACTCCCTATTAAGTGTAAAACTCAATCAGAGCAGAGCAGAAATCCTGTGGGTTGTTAACAAACCAACTAACTAGCTGCTCTGAGGCACAATATTGGCTGCCTGCAAACTACTGGAAGAGTGTCTGGAGAGCTGTCCCGCAGATGGGGACCTGGGGGTGCTGGTCAACAGCTGGCTGAATATGAGTCAGTGGTGTGCCCAGATGGCCAAGAAGGCCAACAGCATCCTGGCTTTTATCAGAAATGGTGTGGCCAGCAGGACTACCAAAGTGATTGTCCCCTTGTACTCAGCACTGCTGAGGCCTCTTCTTAAGTACTGTGTTCAGTTTTGGGGCCCTCACTGCAAGAAAGGCATTGAGGTGCTCGAGCATGCCCAAAGAAGAGCAAGCAACAAAGCTGATGAGGGCTCCAGAGTACAAGTCTCATGAAAAGCGGCTGAAGGAGCTGAGGTTGTTCAGTCTGGAAAAAAAGGAGGCTGAGGGGAGATCTCCTCACTCTCTACAACTACCTGAATGGAGGTTGTAGCGAGGTGGGTGTCTGTCTCTTCTCCCAAGTAACAAGCAACAGGACAAGAGGAACTGGCCTCAGGTTACCCCAGGACAGGTTCAGATTGGCCATGAAGAAAAATCTCTTCACCAAAAGGGTTGTCATACATTGGAACAGGCTGCCCAGTAAAGTGGTGGAGTCACTAACCCTGAACATATGTAAGAGATATGTAGACACTGTGCTTAGCGATATGGTTTAGTGGTAGATGTGGAAGTGTTAGGTTGGTGGTTAGACTGAATTATAGGTCTTTTCTAACCTAAATGTTTCCATTATTCTATTCCATGGTTCTGCTCAGTGGAGTAGCTTTCACTGTTTTCTATACATTTTAGCCAAAACGATCCAATGCTTTAATGGTATTTGTTACCTACCTAGGACATTAAATTTTGCAAAGAAGGATGGAGACTTCAGGTTTAGCAGTGGTAGAAGAACAGCAATCAGGTAAAGTGGTACTGTTTTTGATTTGCTCCACCACTCCTCAAAGAGTTCAAAACTTGTATTGTTTCCAGAAGAGAACATCACACTCCTGTTCTGTGGTGGGTGACCGTTAGCAGCACTCGGACAAATGACTGGAAGAAAATAAAAATATCCCTATATGAAAATGGTTTTCCGTGCAAAAGTCTTCACAGGCACAATTTCTGGAGAGTATTTCCTATGGCAAATAGGACCATTCAACAGCAACATTTGACAACCCAGTTCCTAACTTCTACTTGTTTTGCTTTTTTGGGTTTTTTTTTGTTTGTTTGTTTTAATGAGGAATTCAGCACTAAGATTTAATTGCTACACACCTTGCACTCTAAGTTACCAAGTGCTATGGTTCTTTCAGCTGAGCACAACAGAGACTAATTCGTCTGAAGCCTGAGCTGTGACACAGTATTAGCCTTCAAGGTCATATACTATGACTAGAGAGAGGTGGGCCCAGATGAACCTCATGAGGTTCAACAAGAGCAAGTGCAGGGTTTTGCACCTGGGTCGGAACAATCCTATCAGTACAGACTGGGGGATGAGGT
>VZRU01014477.1:167338-180575 GCA_013398155.1 Pedionomus torquatus
GTTTGAGTCACCGACACACATGTTTAGAACATGAAAAGTATATGCTTTGCTGTTACATGGCAGCTGTGTAGTGCGAAGAGCTTCATGAGAGCTACCTCTTTTCCCATCTTAATATTATTAGTGCATCCCCATAATCTTCCATTACTACTGTGGAAAAATTTAATGAGACAAAGCCTACATTTTGTTTCAAAGCAAGCAGACCTATGGCAGACATTTTCTTCAAAATACTGTTCAACAACTGCCAAAAGTCTTCCAGACTGGAGGACATGGAATGAAGTGCTGTTGTTAGTCAACGACTAAACAAGTATCAAGAAAAATTTCTTGTGGAGCAAAAAAGTATGTCTGTAAGTAAAAAAATACTTAGAGAAAGATATTTCCTTTCCTTCAATTCTATGAGCAAGGTCTGGATTGAACAAGCAATTTATGGTCCCGCACAAAAGAGAATGGTATGATCAGGAATCTAATCTGCGAGTGAGGAAAACAAAATTCAAATAACCCCAAAGAAATTCTATAGATCCACTGCTGTTGCTTCCTGTCTGGAGGAGTGCACATGTTTAATGCTGCCAGTAGTTGGGCTCCTTCCCCTCTTGATCTGTTCTGGTGCACATCTGTTGAGAATGAAAAATGATCTAAAGCAGCAATTAATTTTCTTTTTCTCAAGGTACCACTGCAACTCTAGTCTTACTGAGCAAATATCTGTGCTAAAATAGACTGTCCATCCATTAGTTTTATGGTTGTTAAAGATGTCTTTCGAAAAACTGAATGACTTAGAAGCTAGGTGGGCAGGCTGAGATGCAACCTTCCTCCCTGATCTCCGCTAGAAGAGAGTAGCGCGTATTTTCCCAGACCCCAGTTACACCCAGATCAAAGGCTGGTTGTAGGGCATACCCAGAGGTATGAGAAGCTCTCTAAGACACAAAGAAGTCCTCAAAGATTGAGATTTTCAAAGCCCAAGGCAGGTAGGATATAATCTGGGATGTGTTCTGGAAAACTGTCTACAGGGACTTTAAGTCACGCCTTTATGAGTAAGTCAACTCCAAGAGACGTGTACTCTGTACATGCAAGCATCAGCAGCTGCATCAGATTCCTGGAAAACTTCCTGATTTATACAGGCAATCACTTTACATCTCTCATGTGGCAAAGTGATTATGAAAAGGATGTGGGACAATGTGATCTGGAGGGAAGGGGAGAGGTTACATGACTGGAGGGTGTGTCTATTAATGCAAAACAGTGTAGACAGTTTCCATGCACTGAGACAGACTATGGTGTCCAACGAATGTATTATCCCCATACTTAAAAAAAAAAACCAAAACAATTGTAATTTATATTTCAATAGCTAGCCTGAAAAACAATGGTCTTTTTACCAGAACAAACATACCAGTAGAAAACACAGCTGTTTTCCACAGCACAATGAGTAAGGAACAAGATGCGGGATCTCATGCAGGAGATACACCTCCCATACACTACACTTCAGAAACCATTCTGAAAAAACCTGCGGGATCTCATGCAGGAGATACACCTCCCATACACTACACTTCAGAAACCATTCTGAAAAAACCTGCAGCTATACTTATCTGCTACCTATTTTTTACTCACACAAAGCAACAGTTTGTGTGAGTTCTAGTGCTGGTCCAGGAAAAGAGAAGGCTTTTGTCCAGACATCTTCAGGTTATGAACTTGGGTAGCAATTTTTGCAACCAAAGAAAGCAAAACCAGATGCTCATGAGGAAAGCCGTTTCCAAATTTTTTGCTAGGCAAAGTTCAAGTGTTGGATTTGGAGGATTAGGGGTAACAGCACAATAGGAAAACTTGTTTGGCAAACTACACACAATCTTGCAACTGCTAGCATCCATTAAAAAAAATGCTACAGCTTTTTTTCTGGATATTTTCAGCAATGTACTACATCTTGCAGAGCAATGAAGCAGTATGGTGAATACCTACCTCGAGAAGTTTTAAACTAAATAATACTGTTTGCTAAGTATGTTTGCTGAAATATTTTTAAATAGCAAGCAACTGTTTCTGGACATTTTATCTAAAGAAGCGTTCTGAGTATTGAGCCGTTACAACATGACCCAACTTTTGGGCTCAATGTGTGTTTTGGCTCAACAGAATAGTATTAATAACTCCATATTAGACAAACTTTTCATATTTAAATAAATAAGAAAAAAACCCTCTTTACAGGACACTTGACAACTTCTTTTCTCTCCTCCAAAATAACCATGAGAAGCCACTTTAGCTTGCCACACAGATTTCTTTCAAAGCCCACATCAATCAGTTGTTTTTCAGGAATGCGATAGGATTAGTACACTCAAATAAAGCTAGTAAATTAGCTAAAAAAAAAAAAAAAAAAAAAAAAAAAATANTACGGCTCAGTTGTTTTATTGAGTCTCCAAATTACTATAGGAATGCTGTATATGGCACAGGAGAAACTAAGGAGTAAAACGAATTCACTATCATGAAAATTAAACTAAGGTGAAAAAGTAGTAATAGGAAGACTATGCTCATAAGTTGTCATTTCTTTATCAGCAACCGCTTTTCTGCACAGGAACACTACAGATGTTACTGCATTTCGCTTAAGGAAACCTGTTCCTAAGAATTCCACAACTCACTTGATTTTCATTTTCTAAGCTGTTCTGAATTTACATAAGCACTGTAATGGGTATGCTTACAGTTTATCCTGTAAGATCTTCATTCTCTTGCCAATGTATTTCACTTAAAACTTTTTCCACATTTGTATCACCATTATCATTATAATGATTACAGTATGGCCATGAAAGTATTTAAAATACTGGATGCAGAACCAGAATAACATTTCAGAGCACAATATTAAGTCATCTCTGTTGCACACAGGGTACACATTTTAGCAAATAAAGAATCACAAGCTTTACCATACCACATTTCAAGCACCGTTCCCTCTTCTGTGTCAAAGGCAAAGCTATTTTACTCTATTATAAATGTAGAAATAGTAGTTTTGCACAGGTTAGTCCCCACCACTAACGGGTATCTTGATTAAGTTAAAAAGAGCTTTGAAAGTAAAAGGGAACCAGCCACTTTTGCATGAAAAAGGCTTCTCTGAGTGCCATCTACAGACACTGTTTAATTTATAGCTGTTTAATTGCTATAGCTACATTGTATGAGAACCCTACGGGGCTTCAAAAAGAACAGAAAAAGGAAGAAGGCTTGATCTCTCTTTAGCAGGGGGCAATGTTAAGTTTTTCATATGCAAAACAACCGACACAAAGCAACATTTGTTTCTCTAAAGTTTCAAGTATTCCTGAAGATAACTGCAGTATCTGTTGACAATAAATATTTAAAGAGCCTTCAGAAGAAAAAAAGAAACTCCCTCTCTTGAATACGTAATCATCAATAAGCCACTGCAGCAAAGACATTCTAGTTTTTGAAGGGACCAACAAAATGGGCATAACACACCAAATACGGTATGAGTAATTTGGGTCATTGTTAAGAACAATAACATCCTCTTTAAGAGGATTAAAAGTGGCTTTATGTTTCCCCCAAATTAGCAAAAGAATAATAGACAAAATAATTTACAACTCTAAAAAACAATTAGCTTATTGTTCTTACGTAAACACTGAAAAGCATGCCTTTCAAAAATCCCAAATCCTCCAAGCTGTTAAAAAAAACAAATAGCTATGTAAATGTCCTCAAATCTCAAACAATCCAAACAAAAGAACAGAACAGCACTAAGACAGACAAACAGTGATTACAAGCAAATCACACAAAACACTTCAAGAGCTATCTATGTCAAAGCAAAAGGACCGCCCAGCAATGTCTGATCAGGTTTCCGAATAGCAAGTTAAAAAAAAAGGAGCAAATTAGGCAGAGCCCAGAACTATTCCTCTACTACTGCACTTGCACTCTTTGATACTTTAGTAAACCTCTCTCACAGGAGATGCTACTCCCTTAAGCTCTCACAAAGAGGCCCTTTCCAGGGACTGACACAGACCTTATGGCCGCTTCTCCCTCATTCCTCCTTGTAAAGATCGCACTGCCTCTCCTAATGCAGAGACAGAGTTCAGCCTTGTTTGGCTCCACTACAATTTCAAGGCCTTCGTGATACCCCAGGGCTCCTCTTTGCGTCTCTGCATGGAAAGCAAAAGACTAGGTTGTAGAAAACAGGAGAATGAATCTAAGGGAGGAGCAATAAGGACAAATTGGATGGATCTGCAAAGGTGGAGGTGAGAACACAATCCAAGTACATGCTGCTGCTTTTGGGGAGGGAACCAAATCTTACAGGCTATGACCTTTTTGGAAGCTAAGTCTTCAAACTTAAGAAATCACAAGAAAAAAACCCACAACCTAAATAATGAGGAAACAATACCTAACTTCACTACTGAGAAGTGATTCTTGGCATTTTGATATATCACACAGGTGTAAACTTCTCTTACTGCTCCTGCATCACCACATCACCTAAAACTCGTTGTTCCTCAAACACAACACACACTGCCTCCAACACCAGGATCTCCCAAAACCATATAAATTAGCAGTCTTCTTATGCCAGAAGGGCATAAGACAGAGACACTCCTCAGTAAGAAGGTAAAGCAAGAGTTTATTTTGCATACTTCACTTTTTCCATCTGAAACTACTCTATTGTTTCTTAGTTGTTATATACTCAATCATGTATGCTCCTACACCCATACTCCATTTGTCCCCCAGGCTCACTAAATCCCATAACCTCCTTCTTTTGCTTGCAAAGAAAAAAAAAAGAGATTGTTTAGTCCCTGCCTAAAGTGCAAGCAGGCTCTCAGGGCTTTCCAAAAATGCAGGCTGGGACAGCAGCAAAACACTATAATCTAGAACTCTGACTTTTGCCGAAGCAGGCCCCACCGAGATGATTTTGTATACAACACTGCCATCTTCAGTTCCTTCAAGAAAACTGCTCTGCTGAAATACGATGTGAGATGCAAACGGCAAACCCAAAGCAACAAACAGAGGCAGCACAGAGCTATTCCTTCGTCTAAAACAGCAGAGCTGCTGTCTCCTCTACCATAACAAAGTTAATTCCCTTGCCAACCTCAGTTCTGCTCCAGGACCAGCTCACAGAAATGTTAACTGCAACAGCAAAGGAAGTCTCCCACTCCAACCTCCTTTGGTGAATGGAGCTGTTAAACTCTAAGAAAATAAGCAAAATAACCACCTAGCTAGGTAAGTGTTATTTTTGCAGGCTGGGCTGCTGAATTTTTCATATTTTCTCAATCTCAAAAAATACTACATTTTTTTTCCCTAAAGGCAGTGAAGGTAGCCCAATTCCCTCAGTACCAGCAGATAACATTCTTCCAGCATCACCTGCAGAATGCATACAGAGCCATTTACACATTTATCTATAGCATCTGGCAAGCTTTCTTGTGTCTTCTGAGCATTTCAGTTTGTTGCACTAAATAAAAAACATCGTGCTTCAGTATACACAAATGACATTCAGTGTTTGAAGAGGACACTAAAAGCCACATGCCAACTTCTTATTGGAGAACTCTCTCTGAAGTGATGGCAATAGAGAAGTCTCATCCTCATAAACAAAACACAATCTGAACATCTGTCCACCTGGTGCTTGGAAATAATATCATATAGAGACAAAGCAGGAACTGTTTGTACTCAGATCCTGGTTTCCAAATGTTAGTCTTTCGTCTTTGTAGGATTCTGTTGCTAAAAGCAAAGATTAAACAACTCATCACAATATAATCATTCTGTAGGCTCAGCCTTCCCCGTACCTTTTGCACTTAAAGTCTTCTGGATTAAACTGTATATTCATGATTCCGTAATTACTTTCATCATCTCCCACAGGAATCAAGAGAGGTTTGGTATCCTCTTCCATATTTGGTAAATGTGCCGCCTCCTTCTAGATGTTAGTTATTCAGACCTAAAAAAAATAAAACGAGACAACTGCAGGTAAGTAAAACTGTGTCCCTGCTACAAATTTAACACCAGCATAGCCCACTGCATCAGAAGCTCCAGGGTGAAAATCATCAGAAAACCCCTTCAACTTGCCACTTGAGGATTCTCAGTCCTTAATGCATCACAGGCCAAGTACAGCAGGGACAGTATTTTTTTATAAGACACAATCCATTTAAGAAAAGTGGTCAATGTACATTTGTGCTCTGAATCTCTTTTGGCACCACAACAAACAATATAAATTAATGGAATATGATGGATGCTGTTGCTTATCTTGTAACTGAAACAGTCCCAAGCAGGTTTGAGAAAAGAAGGCTCAGAATCTGAATGTCCTTTGATCTATCACAGCTAAGAATGAAGCTCACCATATGCAAATTAATGCTAAATGTACTCATATGTAGGTCTTATCTTCCTGCTTTCAAAGTGTGGGGCTCCTTTTCTTAATGCTCCACTGTGAGAACAGAGTGATTTTTAAAGAAGCTGTATTTCCAATTTGTAACAGTACAGCTGAGAACAATTTATCACAATTATTAGAGACAATTATTTCACTAAACCACTTCAAACTTCGCAGCAGACACATATGTAGTTTTTCAGTGTATTTCCCAGAACAAAAATCAGACTATTGCAGTCTAACATGTCCAAGCTCTTTGAATTAAAGGCAACAAGCAGTTTAATAATACATTAATAATATACTATATGCATTCAGAGCACTCCTGACCAAACAATGGGGAGCAGATTCCTTTTAAGCTAATGGAATTCTACTTAGACTGAATAACAGCCCTCACATGGGACTTGCGGTCTTGCGTGCGGCTGAACAAATATAATGGCACTAACAGCTCTCATTCCTGCTACCTCCTGAAGAATTCCTCAGCCAGTACTCCTTCTTTGAACAAAAATGGTTGAAGTATCTGCTCTTTCTGAGGGACTGCTTTCTGATACTTTAGAATGTTAGACAGGACAGGCAGAGAGGCAGAGCTGGTACAAAGTAAGGAAGGATGGCTGCTGGATGTTTGAAACCTGGAACGGTGATGGAGGAAGGTAAGATAGAAAGAATAAGGTGTATATTATCCTTCTGCATCCTCATGGAAACATGCTGTAAAGGCCCAATCCCAGAAATTACGTTAATCTAACCTAAATACTGACAAAGCTCTACCCCTTTCTAGCTGTATGTTGCAAATCCTCTNCCAAAACAGCCAAAGAATCTGAAGTAGAAGATGAAAAAGGAAGGAAAGTTAGCAGTTTTCAACCATGTTGACTCTCTGGGGTTCAAACAATTGCTAAAGGAAAAGTGGGAAAACACGGAAGTGCATGTGGGGGACTGAAGAGGCTCCATCTGACGAGGAAGGCACCTGCTCCTCATCCTGCTGTGCTGAGCCCTGGTAATTGCTCTGTGCTCTCCAGGGGAAGTGACCACTCCAGGTTCATGGAAATGCTACTGAAAGGACTACTCCTGCCCCTGACCACTCAAGTGCACACTAAACTGGACTGGGAAGACTGACCCAGACCGAAATGAACCATTCTTTGCCTTGCTTTAAATCCAAATCATTATTGAGACAGGGGCTTGTTGTCTGGCACACACTTGCATGCTTGTACAAAGGACAACATAGTGCATAGGTAAAGCCATTTCATCTGGCAGCACTGAGACTTCCCTCCTAATTTCAACATCCATGACAAGATTTGAAGCCAATAAGTTTAAAAGAATGACCTTGAGTTTAAAGGTATGATTTACTCTTGTTCATTTTAGCTCCTTGAGAGGACATAGTTAAGTGATCAGTGATAATAATCCAGACAATTTTAAGAGCCTTACTTGCACTCTGACAGCATTCTCTTTCTCTTGCACTTCAGTTTTGCTGCTGTCATATTCCTTACAGCTTTTTTTCACGTCCTCTTTCCAGAACCTTTTGAAGACAGGAGCTTCTTTTACCTACATTAACTTCCTGCTGCTTCTTTTCTGCCACTGTAGCCCTTCTATACACCATCAATTCAGATTTTTCACCCTAAAGTCCTTCTATTCACATCACTGCTGCTGGTTCTCTAGTCTCATCTTACATTCTCATCCTTCTCAGCTCCTCTGGTGATGCTCAGCTTTTGAATTACCACTCCTCATGTCCACTCTGCTGTCGGCCTTTCCTAGAGACTGTCAAAACTGCTTTTCAAACCTGCTTTTACTAAGCAGCGTTTACAGAGATTTTTTAGATCACAGCAGTATTTTTATTTCACTTCATTTAAATTCCTAACGGCAGAACTTAAATTCAAAATAAACTCAAACCACAAACACTCTAGAGTGATTTTAGCCAGAATTTTCCAGAATAATACAGTACTGAGCTCCCTTCCTTCCACAGGGCCTGGTTTATGTGCAGATTAAGCAGTCATTAAATGCTAATTTAAGATACTGCTTTGAATGCATCCCTTCCTTAAAACCTGTTGTAAATAATGTATTTGTACTTTACAATTCAATCTGACAAATGCAGACAACATTAATCACCAGTTTTATCCTCTCTGCACTTATAGCTATAAAGAACCCGGAACAATTATAGTATTCCATAAAGAAAAATAATCCATCCAAAACATAGCATACACTAAGTTTGGCTTGAAAGCATGATTTGGGGCCTACAGAAGTGTTGCTTAGTGACTCTTTGGGCTCAACTTAAAAGCTTGATTGGCAAACACAATGCATTTTTAAGTGCCTGTTGCTGAGAGCTTACGAGCAGCAAATTGATTACAAATAGATGCAGCTACCATTATTTAAAGGCTGCAGCTAGTACAGCTTAAAACTGAAAGCAGAAGAGCAAAACAATGAAGAATGAACCTAATTAATCTCTCTTTTATCTAATTTGTACCCCTTTTGGCTGGACTGCATTTTCAATAAACATTTTTAATACACAGGATTGAGCCAGTTGTGCTATCTGAACTTACCACACTTTCCATTACATTTCCTCCATTACATTCCATTTCCATTTCCATTTCCTCTTCTCAATTGCTTACTTTCAGTGTACTAGTTATCAAAAGATATTTTTTTATATATACTAGGTACCTAACCTATATTCACCTAATGCTAAAGGTTTCTTTTAAAAACTTACGATACGATATGCAGTCTTGTCTATATTGTCTTAAAAGCCTATGATCAGGACTTTGATATCCAACACAAGGAATTCATGCCAAAAACCAAAGTTGCTTGACAAACCTCATTGTATTTGTATAGTTTATTATACGTTGTGGTTACAGCTTCCATGAGCCCACTGCTGCATGCATAGAATGACTGTGGATGGATGTCTGGGAACTAACGTATGGCTGCTTAGAAATGGCTGTTTCAAGAATACTTGACTCGTCAAACTGGGTTTTCCTGCAAGTGGGAAAGAGGACTGTGCTAGCTGTAGTGTACCTGAATTGGTGATATGAACTCATGGCACGCTGCCTTCAGCAGTGCTATGAGTTAGAGGCAGTGCTCTTCCCTCCTGCTCATTCTCCTGGTCCTTCCTTCCCCTGTTAGTGGTGGCACAGCTACTTGTCTTCTTGTATTGGTGGAATGAATAAAACTGGGGAATAAAACTGGATAAAAGAATTAATCTAAAGTGAAAGATAATTATTTTGGATTTGCTCTGGGGTCATCTGGGTTGCAGTTCTGCAGAATCTGCAGCTTCATTTTCCAGCTGAAGAGACAAGGCAGGGTTTGTTGAAGAAAGACAGCAATATTACTGGAAGTATAACTAAACCCACGACCTGAGGGACCACCTACCCCTGCCATTATATTCTGCATTTTTTTTTCCTTCTACTTAGAACCTACGTCATGTAATGCTGCAAAGCAAAAGAGCATTTGTGCTGTGCACCGCTAAACGATATTAAGTATTTTGAAAGCAATCCAGTAACTCTCAAACTGAGCATTCAAAATCAGTGCATTATGAAACTCTGCTGTATTCCCTATCCTTAGAATAATAATGTCAATACTTAGCTCATAGAAACATTGCAAAATTTTTTATGTAAAACTTAGCTGTGATTCGTACTAGCACTGCCATAAATGTCTAAGAGGAACAGTTATAGCTTGCTGAGCAGCAAATAAGGCAGATTGATCTAATGCAAAAGTGAACTGAATGCTATCACCTTCCTGCACTAACAAAACTTTGCCTATTCCAAGTACTGTCCAGCTTGAGAAAAACAATCATCTGATAAATAAATGTTTCTAACTGATACAAACCATATGCACCAAGACAACTAAGACTGCCTAGGCAATTTTCATTTTCATTAAACTTAGCTAAGCTTAATACTCCAACCTTTGAATAGTTCAACTTTGCAAACTCTGTCCTTTTCAACACAGGCTTATGTGCTTAGCTATCTGTGCAGTTGCCAGGTTCACTTTGTAATATATATGGTAATGAATCAGAAATAGGGATTTTCTCCTCAACATATTCCACTCTGTATTACTCTCTAAAAATCGTTCTTGTCTCTCCAGGTCCTCTGCCATTTGCTTGTCACCATTCTACTCTTCTGTGAGGTCTCTTCTTTCACCTGCCCCAGCTCTCTCAGCCTGTCCTCACAGGAGAGGTGCTCCATCCCTCTAATCATCTTTGTGGCCCTCCACAGGACCCGTTCTAACAGTTTATGTCCTTTCTAAGTTGAGGACTCCAGAGCTGGACACAGTACTCCAGGTGGGGTCTCACAAGTGCAGAGCAGAGGGATGGAAATCACCTCTCGTGACCTGCTGGTCACACTTCTTTAGATGCAGTCCAGGATACGGACTTCTGCTAATGACAGGAGAGATGAAGATCAGAGAGAGTGTTGACTGCGTTCTCCCACAACTAAAACCTTATTGGTAAGGCAGGAGAACAAAGGAAGAATTTTTCCCCTGTATCATGATGGACTGCTGCTGAGGGGAGAAGGCTGTAAGATGTTTTCTCTACAGCTGTATTTCTTCTCCTTTCCAACTTGGCTTTGAGGAAAGTGTTTGTTTTCACTTGTGGAACTCCTAACCCATCACACAACAGATGCCTGCTACTTAGTCCTCCAACCATTTGACTCCAGCAGGAAATACTCTGGCTTTGCTACTCCCATGAAAGTCAGCATTAAGTGCTGTGGCAAATGCCCCTCCTGAACTTTCATGGCTGTATCTAGCAGAGTTACTCAGATAAGAATATAGATCTTCCACAACAGCTACAATGCTTCCGACATGTACTTCCGACAAATCTTTGCAGTACTAAAACCTCCACAAATTTGGAGCGGTGTTGACACTACCACCTTTTAAGAACTGCTGCAACCTACCTTACATTCAGTTGTCCTCCTCTTTCACTTACCAAATGTAGGAATGGCTGCATCTAGAAGGAAAGTTTGAAATACTCTTCCAGATATAAAATATATGTCCATATGGTTAGCATGCTAAAATAAGTTTGAGATTCTCTTCAAGGTAAGGGTTTAAAACAGCAAGAACTTTTCCCAGTTATGTGCTATCCATGCAGTCCTAACCATGATTAGTATCTAACTACCTACATGTTCCAACACCATTGATGTTAAGATTTCCTTCAAAAGCCTGCATACATTCTGAATCCTGTTGTCCCTTTTTTTTCCAGGCTATAATTTCACTGGTTGCCTGGTGTGAAGATCTCTTACTATGTCCTCTTGCCCCATTTGTAATTCTCCTATGAATATCTGAAGTACTATATCAGAAGAGTAGCAAAATGGAAAAAGTGGATGAGAATTAAATAATCCAGGTTTTCGGCTGCTGGTTGTTAAATGTGAAGCAATACCCAGAGGTACTTAAGATACTTTTCTCAGTCCCACTCTGGGCTACACTCCACATGACTTTCAGATGGTGATCTAAATAGGGCTTGACCTTCATTAGTTCTGACTGGCTTGCCTACAAGTTTCTGCTTTCGCTGCCTTCAGGTTCTCTTTTTTTCCCCAGCTATAAAGTTTGAAAAGTTTCAAGGAGTGAAAACAAGGACCCAGCAAGAAACTTCATTCTAGCCTAGTTGCTGTGCTGTTACCCAGTTTTTGTTACTGGATGACAAAACTGTGTTAGAGTTTGCTTGCACTGTGAATTTAACAAAAGCAATTTAGAGCTGGGCTACAGACGTGTGCATCAATGCTTTAAGATGAGACACCCATTTTAACAAACCATGCAGGCTTACAGCCCAGTCCACTTTAGACGGTTACCAAACAGGTTTACCCCACCGCAGGAACAAAGCTGTGCTCATGTAGTCAGTCATCCTAGTCATCCTAGTCATCCTATGAGCACAGACTCTGCTTAGCTGGCTTGTAGGACTGCTATTTATTACAGAACTGTCCACAAAGAGAGCAAGGCAGAGAGGAGCACTAACACATGCAGGCTAACAGCCTCTACCATGATATCATGGCTACCGGAGCAGCTGGACGGTGTGATGGAAAAACAGCAGCTGGAGCTGTTTCTGCTCCACAGATGTTAGCAGTGGTTCTGTAATAATTTCCCAGTGCACATGGAGACCTGGTGGACCAGCCATCACTGAAAAAGCCAGAACTCTTAATTTGAAAGTCATAATAAAATAAAAATAAACAATCACAGAACTTAGTCACCTGTAACTTGTTGCTTTTCAACCTGATGAATTAAAACTGCAGTCTCACATTATTTTGGTAGGAATTTTACCACCAAAGCTGTTTTTGTGCTTATGTGCAGCAGTTTTGTTTACATGTCTAACGGTTCTTAAAATGATAGCTCCCAGTCAATTACATTACACAAATAAAACCATGACAATATAAATTGTGGACACATTTTGTTTCATTTCTTATTTGAAGTCACTACTCCTAAACCCCCACCTCATACTCATTGCTTAAACACAAGAATCCACTGATGAAAGTATTTAGATCAAATCAGGAAAATTATTTTCAAAAGTGCGATTTGGTGTGATCTGGCCTTCTCTTAAATTCTGAGCAGGTGAACGAATGAGTAAAGCTCAAGGCATAAATCTCAAGTAAACTGCCAGCTGCGGACGTATAAATTGTGAGAAATAAGCACGGTCTACACTGAAAAACAAGGACTTCAAACCAAGACAGGAAAGTTCCTTGATTCCTCTTCTGGGGCAATGAGTCCTCCATCAGAAGGGGCTCTAAAGAATGCTATACTATAAAAATACAAACACTATAAAAAATAAAAGACCCTTGACTATACAGGCTGAAAACTGTTGAGCTCCTGTGCACCTCAGCCCGAAGGATTAGGTGTGGTCGCTGCTAGATAGGAAATTTATATATTACTAATAAGAAATGGAACAATAATGCTTCAACAGATAAAGCACCTATCATTTGTATACAGACTTTTTCCTTGGTGGAAACGGTAAAGAAATATTTCTAAGAACGTAAAGTTATCACATTA
>VZRU01014478.1:0-51894 GCA_013398155.1 Pedionomus torquatus
GATGGGGAAGGGAAAAAAAAAAAGAACAATAAAAAAAGATACCCTCAGAGCAGCTTCATCAAGTCAAAAACTACTGTTAAACTGACAATACACTCTCTTGCTCTCAGGGTGCTTCTTTTCCCTATGTTTGCTTGGCAATAAAGTACCACTGGATAAAAATACAGGTTCTGGAGTGTTTACCTGTTTTCTGAAGGACAAAGTAAGACTTTTAAAATGTTTGTTTTGAAGCACGTTTTACAGTGAGGATTTGGGCTGAAACTGCATCAGTACACTGAAGAGGGGATAAAAGACCCAATGGAGAAGAAAGCAATAAAAATATCATTGTAATATCCCTAACTCAATAATCAGCTGTTTCCATCAGGGAGAAGGGTTCAGGAAAAGGGAGCGCAAAGCACTTTTCCCTGACACGGGCATGGTTTGTGCACCCAAGCTCATTAGAAAAATCAGTCAACGCAATGCACACAAGCTACCTCACTAAGGGTTTTTTCACTGTGTTCAGACCTGGCTTAGCCCAGGCATTATCCCTGCCCATTCCCACTGGTGTCCACACAAATCCCTCCTGGCACAGCTAGCACCCTGCAGCATCCCACCGCCATGGCACCATCCCCACCAAACCCCGTACAGTGCCAAGGGACTTGCAACTACGGCACCACTGGCTCCTTCGCTGCTGTGGGGACTCGGGCCGGGGCAGGATGGTACCCTCGCCTGGTGAGCACCTGCCACCAGGCAGCTTTTTTCATCTACTGCACCTTAAAATGCCATGACTGAAAGCGCACCGATTTGAATTCATTTTCGTCCTTATCAGCTATGTAAGAAACAGAAAAAAGAGAATAGCTTAGGAGCTTTGTGCTCACAGACATCTTACGGGTTGGGTAAGGACACAGACTACTAATGTATGCTGAAATATCTCTTTTTAAATGAGAAAAAAAAGGTGGGGGTCTTTAGAAACAGATTTTAGTGTCCCAATGAAAGCATGGCAGCAACAATTTATAATTTTCTGCTGTCCAGTTCGCTCAATATTTCTCCCTCGCTGTGCATCCCTCCTCTCCCTCCACATCCATCCTCCATTTTCCGATAACTTCTCATCACGCTGGCTTGAGCCTCACGTGAAATGGTGGCGTGCAGAGGGAAGAGAGGAAGAAAAGGAGGAAGAAAGGCGCTATGATTGGGAGGGCAGGGGAAAGAGAAAGATTGAGAGAGACAGAGAGAATGTCAAAGCTCAAGTCTGGCATTTGCCTATTTAAATTCAATCATGCAGCCCTCGCAGAGCTGGAAATGGATGGCCTGCGTTATGAATTTCTGATCAGACGGCTGATAGGTTATGAGCGGGGACGTAATCCCATTGAGAAAGCCTTTTTTCCCAAGCAAGGGCAAGCAATAACTGCCCTTCAGAGATGGCTCTTTGCTTTGCCCTTTTTATAATTTTTTCCTTTTCTTTAAAAAAAAAAAAAAAGTCCAAATAAGCATTTTTATGATGATAAATGTGTAATAATGATTCATTCTGCCTGCATCTGAAATGGGATATGCCTTTGCAAAAGCAGACATGCGCTCAAAATAAACTGCCATATTTTTTCTTTTTTAAACCTAATTAGAATTCTCTCCTTCTCTCAGCTCATTTTGTACCAACACTAGTGATCTAAAAAGAAAGTGAAAGGAATGAACACATGCATTGAGACCGGTATTTTTAATACCCTGCAGGGTTTTTAACATTTTATAGTTTGCCTTTTTTAACATGATGTGTTTACATAAAAGGATACAAAAAAAATTTACTTCAAATGGCGAGAACTACCGGCATACAGTAGGGGCAAGCCAGAAATTATTTTAAAAGCTGATGTTTTCTTATTGCTACCCATGTGACATCATTTAGTGTTGCTTCATGTTATAGCAAATTAATCAAAATAGCTAAGGACACTGAAAGATTTACAGTAGCCAAATTCACCAGTGAGGGAAAGCACATGCAGCAGCACGTTAGTAGTGTATGCTATCACTGGTGCCTCAAAGAGGACTCAAAACTTTTGTAGTCTTAAAAAGTAGAAAACAAGGAGTTTGCTGTTTAAAGTTCAGGCTATGTCTGCTGAAACAACACCTGTCCCAGTTTGCCAGGACTGGAAACAATCACAGGGGAGAAGACACCATCCCAGCACTGCATTAACGTGGGAGACAACTAATGCGACTGAGGCTTCTGTAAATAATCAAAAGGGAAAAAAATAATGTCTGTAGGCATGGGGAGAGGGGGAGAAGGGCAGAGAAGCACCTTGAAGTTGGTGCTAAGCAGGAACTTGCTTTTGGAGCTGCATGTCTAATGTATTAGAACCAGCAAGGAACATCAGTTAAATAATTTGCACGTGCAAGTGCTTTGGAAAAGAAAGCATTGGAGACCATGGCTGTCCTCACCAGCAGGTATTGTTCATGTAACGGAAACCAGACACTGGGGGAACACCAGTGTGTGCATATTGTTTAATTGCAACAGAAGCCAAGAAAGATTTAAAGCAAAAAGCTAACTCCTTGACACATCATTGCAGCTCAGTACCAGCTATGAACGGACTCAGGTTTGCCCCTAGGCCCTTGCTTGCTACACTGTCCTTCTCCCCTGTCACAGGTGCCCGAGTGGTGCCTGTCCTTGTCCATGAAGAACTCACAGTTAACTATGTTCAAATCCTCCAGGCTCTGACCTGGGGAAGCCGTTGCTTTTCTCACCAGAGCACCATTAGTTTGATGTCTGTGCTCAGTGAATGGCTAAAGATCTCCTAAAACCAGGATCAGAGGTGTGCCAGTGAGACAGCTAGCTGGGGAAACACCACCTTGTATCCACAGGGAAATCCGAGCTGGATGGAGACAGGACAGCAGCAACCACCTTCTACTTGAAGCCCAGAGCTCATCTTTTCTGCAACTGAACCTTTTCATTTGTAGATGCACATTTCAGTGCTGGCAATATTTTCAGAAGCAATGGTAAAAACATGCGTTACTATTCTGACTCTTTTGATACAAGAGATTTGCTGTAATTTCATGACGCCATGGTGTCCCAGGTGAATCCATAGAGAAAGCCCAGAGAGGTGAGAAGATGACAAAAAGCAGCAGTCACAGAGGGCACCGTCCCTAGGAAAATTGGGACTGCAGAAACACTACACACAACCTTCCCACTTCAATTCCTGTTTCATTCATATTTTTCCTTGCTAATGTACTCACATATCGACAAATCACCTTAAATAAGCAAAGAGATTTTTTAATTGCCGAGCTATTCCCAAATGAGAGCTTCAGGGCTGACAGCAGTCAGGCAGAAGCAATTTCAGGCAGGTCTGGGGAAGGCTGATGCACGGTCAGCACTGTGAGAAAACCCAATGCATGGCAGAAAGAACATGAGACAAATAGCATGCCACATCACTGCATTTCCTCTTTGATTTAAGCCAAAGGTGGCTGTTAACATGAACCAAAATGCGCTGTCTATTGGTTCATATGGTGCCACGAGTGCCTTGGAAATAGAGATGGAAACTGAAACCCAGCCTGCAATGTCTTTATGGAATTTTGAATTCTTCTAGGTTTGTTGGGTTTGTTCCCAGATGTGGCTTTTGCTTTTTTAGAGTTGTAATATGCCAGAATACCTCTAGACAAGTGAACACCTAAGGCTATCAATGCCTTAAAGGAGACAGTACTTTGAAACCGAGGTTCTGTAAAATTCAAGGGCTTGGCTTGTGGAAAGCGTGATACCAAAGAGAGTCTCTTGTGAGCTCAAAATTAGCAACCGCCTCCAATCAGTCAGGAGCTGAAGTCAACTTTATTCTTATAAATGCAACTACTTCAGAATAGCAGGGATATAAAAAAAAGTACTGACTTCTTCCTCATTTTGCTCAAATTGTGGATCATCAGCTGAAAAATAGGGCGTTGCAGGGAGACTCTCAGATGTGCTCCGCCAAAGCACCAGGTCCAGCTGCACCCCAGGTAACACCCCATCTTTCCTGCACTGCCCAGCTGACAGCCTGCAAGGCACAGCACAGACCATCATGAGAGAGACTATTACATTTCCTTATACAACAGCTTTCCCCCCCCCTTCTAATTTATTAATTTATGTTAAATTTGCCTGTGTTAAATTGTCAAAGCTATATGCACAAAGGGAAAATCAGAAAAAGGATATAAAGTGATTTAATACCTTAACTGCAAACATTTCTAAAATTTCACATACATGACATGAGGGTTCCACAAAACCCCTGCACTGCAAACAGGTATTTTTCCCCACAGAACAAAAAAATGATGAACCGAGTAGTTTCCCTGTCTCACGTGCTCCAAACGGTTAATTTCGTTCAGTATCCCCACACTGAAATGGGCAAGAAACCTTGCAGCTGATAATTATGAAATAACATGGCCACAGGGGAGTTCCTTCCCAATTACCATTGGTTAGGGATTGTCTTATGTCCTGGAGCAGTAGAATTTTGATTATTTAATTGAAATTATATATATTAGTATGGATGTTCTCGTTAGCCATAAAATAAAACATCTAATATTTTCAATCTTGTTGCATCAACATCTTGTGGCAATGAATTCCAAGAGCTAAAAGCACATTATGTGAAAACATCACTGCTTAAATTTGACACCTTCGAGTGCCACTGCCAGGATTCTTGCATTAGGAAAAAGGAAAACAAAAAGGAAGGGGTGGGAACAAATAACTGCCTAATTGCTTTCTTTATCTCCTTTTATATCATAAGCAGAAAAATATTGTCAGTTATCCAGCATATAATATAATTTATTTTCAATTTAAGTTTCTAAAAAACTCTGTCTTCCATTACCAGATCTTAAACCCAAGTGTTGATATTCTCCTTCGCTTCACAGGACTGATCAGTTCCAAATGACCAAGTAAAATTCCAGAAAGATTTTTTTTTTTTTTTTATTATTTTGTTATCTGTGTTCTAATCAAATATAGGAGTTCCTAAGCTGGTGATTACAACTGCTACCACTTGTATTTGCAAAATCTGTTTTACATGTTTATTTGGTAAATCAAAAATAGAGGTTAGCTGAAGTAGCAAATCTACAATAAAACATCTTATTGCAAAAAGCTTTTAGTGGTTTCTTTAACTTATCATTAAATTTAAACTCATTTTTCCTAGTTTTCACTTCTTCAGTTAATAACTTTTGTATAGCAATCCTATAATTACATTAACAAAAAAAGTAAATTTCCCCCATTTCTCACAGCATCACTAGTATTACAGCATTAATGGTATATTAACCAGTAAAACCGCAAATTAAGTCAACTCATCTTCCACTGATGGGGCATGAATTTGTAATTTAGGTGGGTTTGAAGTTTTCAGTGTTTTTTTTAACTATTATCAAGCTTCTGCTTTTCCCAGTGTAACAGTAAAACCCACATAGGAGTCATTTTCACATTCTAATCACCATAGAGCACTTTTTATTTGTTTCCTGAAATAGAGCAAACAGGAAATGTTCCAGCGAACCAAGCGTTCAGCTCTGGACACTAGAATGCACCAGGGAAAGCGGTGACACACCAGAAGAGAGTCAATGACCAGAGCCAGTAGAACACATAGGATTCACGAGAAAAGATTTCTGATAAGCATTTTTCCCTAAGATTGCCCTCCTTACCCTCAACATTTTGCTCACATCCATCGTATGTTATCCTCAAACTCACATGATGCGGAACATGTCAGTGGAGGCGTTACCTCCACCAGCAAGTTCAGTCCTGGGCAACCAAGTCAAAGGTACTAGTGCAGAAAAACTTGTAGGACATCCATTTCGGCTCCACCTGTGCACCCACCACAACACACCCACACCAACAGCCTCCATCACACACAACTACAGAACTGGGTCTTCAGCTGCAGCCCTGTCATCCCAAGGCAGGGTGAGATCCTCGCCTAAACTCCAGCATTTCTGAGCCAAGGAGAAGAGGAACAACACAAACTCAGGATAAAATGAATGGAATTTCAATAATGACTTTAACAGTCAAAAACATATCTTTGGAATATTAGGTTTATGCAGTGGGAAGGAACCATCAAAAATGTTCCATTTCAGAAATATAAAGGCTTACTGAGCTAGTGAAGCACAACAGAAACACTCAGTGATAAAGGACATCACAGCCCTTTATAAACTGAATTGGTGGTTTCCCAAATTTAATATGCATGAACAGCGCATGTGAGTCCTCTTAAATCCAAGTACCAAACCCTGCCTGTTTAATAAATCTCACCAGTACTCCACTATTAGACAGGGGATTAAAACTAATCTATCAATCCCAAAACCAAGCACAGAGTGGATTAAAATGCAAAACACACGAGAGTATGAAGATGCTTAATGCTAAATAACAAACATTTCAATCACAGAAATCATTTTTATCTTCTTGTTTATGCTAAGTAGATACTATTAGGCTTAATATCTGTATTAACACAAGTGGGGGAAGAAACAGTTTTAAGGAGACCTAAATACTTGAATGCTGCTGTACTGCTTGCAAGCAGAAGCTCTCTTGTTGAAAGCGAGTACACCATGGCATTTAAAATAATTGTTTACTCTCCGAGGCCAGCTCAATGGTGCTTGACCTTCTTCTATTTTTCTAACCCAAAGCAAAGCACCCATAGGGTCTTGGGAAAGACAGAACTTAAACCTGTTATTTGCATCGTAATATCTGAATAGCACATTACCCCCAACTCTGGTGTTGCCACAAATGTTAGTCTTGTAACTGATTGTCAGTTACAAGTTCAGCTTGTCAATGAACTGCGGGACAAAGTGGGGTTTGTTGCTTTTAAGGAGCAAATTAAAAAGAGCTTATCCCACCATAGTAGAAATAGAACAAGCAAAAATAGGAAGAGAAGTGTGAAACTGTGTTTGCCTGTATGAAACTGAGAAATGACAAAATGTAACTCACACAATAGCTCTTGGTTCACAAAATAATTCATTTTATCACTGTCACTCCAAATTCATAGCAACGGGATGATCTTCCTTTCTGCCATTGTACGTGAGCAGCATGAAGTTGCACATCTATATCTGCATTTGTCCATCTGCCTTGCAGAGATAAGGATTTAGGAGGGTTGCTCCCAGCTGTGGTAGCAGAAGCCACTCTGCATGTTCCTTCATGACACCCTGAGTGCCGGGAAATGCCCAATGCTTGCCTGAATTCACCTGAGAGCATCCAAAACTTGCAGAACTGGATCTTATTCCTCAGTATCCAAGCAAAAACTACCCACCAAATCAATGAGTAATCACATGATTTGATATGTAATAACATCCACCAGAGACCTGTTTGAGGTCACCATCACCCTCACTTCACTTGTAGGCATATCAGGTTGTGAACCAATGTCTGCAGATGAGAAAGCTGGTGCATTAACCCGGTGGTATTATCGCCAGCAGAATGTATAATGAGGAGAATGAGAGCAGCTGGTCTGCGCGTGTGGATGGATAATGTCACACAAGTTCAGGCTACGTAGCTGGAGAGGGAAATTTGGTGATGGGGGGCAGAGTGGGAAGCCAACCCTTGCCCTCACCTCTACAGCACTAACTTACAGTGATGGTTGTTTGTCTGTGGGGTCTTGCTTTTGATGTAGCAAGGGGCTTTGGTGTTATTTCAGCTGAAAAATGCAGTAAAGTTGTAGTATTCTTGATTATCTTTGCCTTGTCTAATCTATCTCATCTAAATGTGTTTTCTGAAGTGTCATCATTCACTAGTTACTGAGTCCTTCCAAAGCAGTGTACATCCTTACAGAAGGCATGAAATAAAGAGAAAAACATACTGTTTTTTCTGAGTTGAGACAGTGAACAGATTTATGCTGTCCTAATCTCTTAACTTTAGCAGAAGTCACAAATTCAGGCAAAGGAAAGGTAGCAGCAGTTTCATAGTTTCTACATGAATTGGAAATAGGGGTTTTTTTCAGAATAAAGTAACAAACACAAAAGAGCAAGCAAGCCTTCTCAGCTCATCTGTTTGACAGTTACGTTGCATATCTGACTACAGCTCAATTTTTACCTGCCATTACCCTCTATACTGCCTGTGTCTGTATCATTTTAACACAAAGCATAAGCATACCATTTATGGGTAGCAACAAGCTAACAGAAAAAAGCATGATGTCTAATTTCACAAATGAAGTAATGCACATAAGCAGCTGTTAATCTATCTCCCTATCCCCTAAGGAATCTGCTGCACCTTTCACCTGGGCTCAGGAGTTGACTGTACAGGCGAGGCTGTGCTCAGTGTCCTTCCTGTCACCCTCCAGATACACCCCAAGCCTTTACTCTGCCCCTTTTTCCCTGTTTGTGGTCAGCACCACTCCCCAAAAACCCAGAGTGGTTCAATTCTGTGTTGAAAGGCATTTTCATTTTCCCCACTTAATATAACGCTCAACACCAAAGAAGCCACGAAGGAGGTGAGAAGTCAGGATCATTGCAAGTAAACAGCTTGTGGTTGTTAGCAAAAGCTGTACAAAATAAATTAATGATATTATGATCAGTAATTGTAGAAGCACTCATTAAAATGCTATTTGGAGAGAGGAAATACCTTTGACAATGGTGAAATAACTGGGAAAAATTTAGTCTGTGGCAGCATAGGGCTCAAAGAAGAAACCTGTGGGCAGAAAAAGGGGAAGGAAAAGCAGTTCAAATACTTTGGAGTGTAGAAATTGTTTGAACCCTACAAGGCAGCTCTGTATCAACTGGAGTTATCTAAAGGTTCTTCCAGTCAGTTCCCAGTGGTAAACAGGCAGTTGCTGTGGTTATTTTCCCTTTCAGTGCCTTTCTGCAGAAGGCTTTTGTGGCTGGTGAGCTTCAGATAGGATAGAATATTTCCATTGGAGGGGACCTACAACGATTAGACTATCCAAGTTACCAGGTGCAATATGAATGTCTGGGACAGATATGCCCATGTGCAAGTCAGGTCCAGAACTTAGACTTTAACGTATGCTAAGAGAGAAAAAAAGTCTGTAGCATAAAGTACTTGTGTCTGTTAAACAGCCATGTACCCCTTCCAGTCTCCAACTTTCATCTTTATGCTACCTGTGCACACGTGCGGTACTGTACAAGGCCAGGCAGACATTGTACAGCCTTTGACACCACGTTGTTTGGGGACCAGCTGCACCATCTGTGCATTTTGGGTACCACTGCCATTAAAACACATCACTGTTCAGAAATTGTTTGTCACCTTCGCATGACCCAGATCAACCCACCCCAAAACTGGGGTCTCTCTTCCCAGCCAGGGCTGCCCCTGAACAAAGAGGGGCTCTTGGGGCCCTGTGCTGTTGTTCAGCAGATCAGAGTGGGTGGAAGTGTGGAGAGGTTTATAAGATTAATTCTTATCTCTCTGGGCAGTGGGTCAAGTCAGAACCGTCATTCAACAAACTCTATGGATAATCTCCCTTTATTTCTTTCAATCAAACTAAGTGTCTGCAATCTGCAGTATGGTTGCTAATTTATTGAAAGAAATTACTTGTAGAGCTTGATTATATAATAGACGAAATATAAAATAGTCTGGGTAAGCATCCATTAAGTTTTTACATATCTCATTGCATAGCAAAGCTGCTTCAGCCTCACTGCATTAGCACCCAGCAGCTGTTCAGGGTGAAAATTCACAGAAAGAAGTGGACATTATGCTTGTCCACTTCATAATTAAAATAAGAGAAAAAGAAATGTGATTAGGGTTGTATTTGGTATCAAATCTAAAAATTTGCTGTTTGCGAAAATTTAACAAATGCGTTTTGTGAGAAATCAAATTTCTAGTGTATTCTAGTTAATGGAATTCTGCTGCAGCCCCTGGACAAAACAATGTAAAGCTGCCTGGATTGTGGAAATCACTCTCCTCCAGTGATGGATAATATAGCATGAGGTTTTGCTTGGTTTGATTAATTTCAGAATATTGCAGAGAAGCTGCATAATCCCTAAGATCGCACAGAGAAGAAGGAAGACATGATGAAGTAGGATAAAAGCGCGTAGTAATGAAGCACAGACTGTTTCATATATTATAGAAAAGCTCACAAACTCATGTTTTTTCAGCAAGTAGCAACCACAATAAGGGACGACTGGAATGCACTTTTGCTTATGCAATTATATCCTATGATCTGAGCATGGCTATTTTGAAAGCAAAAACCTGCTAAACCTTTCCACAGCTATGACTGGAGACAGAACAGAAATAGAAAATGCACATTTCCTTTTTTCTGTTCACAACGGCCATTATTTATACAAGTACTGAATATGGAAAAGGCTCTGACAAATTTACAGTGGTGTTTGGATGGATGAGGATGACGAATGATGGATGAGGGAGGCAGAGGATTCCCTTATTAAAGCATCAAATCTTTCCCTAAATATCAAACAGACGTCTTAGTCTCAATTGCTTGACTCATACCAAAAATTACGCAATGAAGTAAAATTTTGCTTCTTGATAAAAACTGGAAATTTGTCTTCCATTATACACACTTAATTTCCACTACATAATTTAGCATTTATTTTATCCTGTGTTTATACCTATTTGAAATAATCATTTACTAAAATTAAAAAAAAAAAAGACAAATATGATAAAACAGAAAAAAAAACACCAATCATAAATAAATTTCAGTACAAATTAGGCAATTGGCATAATTACAGAACTGCTGTATTTGACAATCTTGGGAAATAGCTCCAGCATTACAGTCCATAGCACCCTTTCCTAGCGCCCCCAATGCAGAACCTTTGCTGCCAGGGAGCCCCTGCTCTCCCTGGCAGGGTGGGCACTGAGCAGGGTAGAGCAGCACAGGGATGCAACCATGCTCCTGCCCCCCCAAGCACATTGGCACAGAAAAAGTGTGGAGGAGGAGAAATACATGTTTGTGTTTTCCCCTGGCCTGATTTTATTTTCTGTATGGGCTTTACTGGGTGTTGAGGGTTTTGCACTTTCCTCTCAAACCCCTTCACTCATCTGATTATTGAATAGAGTCAGAAGAAGCTGCTAATATGAAAATGGGTGTGATGTGACACATGGAAGCTGCCGGTGTTCCTGCGGCAGTTGAGAGCAGCAGCACAGGTCCAGTCTTAAGCAGTACCTCAATAGAGAGAAAATGAGAACAACCTAAAACATGCAGTGGAACTGGTTGTCCATCTGTAGCCTGATACCTTTTTAAGAGACCCCTAGACAGAAGCACTCCCTGAATCACACTGCTGACTGCTCTCAGAACAGAATAGCACAAACCAAACTCCCCTTGGCCAGCTAGATGTCACAGGCCATGCACAATACCCATGTGACAGCCACATGGGGCACACAGGCCTATGAGCTTCTGGTCTGAGTGTGACTGCACTGGTATCTGATGCCCCACTGAGCAGCCAGCAGTAACTGCAGGTCACCGCAGACCCCCAGCAAAACCCACCTCCCCTCCAAGAGCTGAATTTGGCAGAATAAGACAAAGGAGGTTGCAGCTCCAGGGATGACAGGGACAGTTTTGCCACCTTTCTCCCTGCAAATTGTTTTGGTGAAGATGGATACTAGACCCAAGGTTCACCCTTACATAACTGAAACTCTGCAGGAACCGTTGTACAAGTTACTGCTGTGGAGTGAACTGCTTTATGAAAGGGGCCAAAACGCAAGTAGAAATTAATAATTCTTTGTCAGTGTCCCTTCATCTGGTGTACGACAGGAAATCAGATTACTTTGTATATGGGCAAAGAGGGTAATGAAGCTTCGGCCAGTTTTAAAACCCAGCAAGTGCTTCTGGCCCAAGGCAAACTAAGAACAAAGATGTTTCACCCGGTTGTGTTGTGAGAATTGAATATGCAACGGCAGAACAAACAAACAAAAAAACCTTAAACCTACAAAAAACAAAACCAAAAAAAACTATAATTCCTGAAATTCATTGAAAGTATTAAGAAGGAAGAGGCAAGTCCAATCCAGGAACATGCCAGGCAAGGTGTTTGCTAGCTAACAGGCAACTGAAACTATGTGCTTGATTCCATGATATTTTAAATTCCAGAAAAAAAAAAGTTAAAAGTAGTTATTAATGGATCTCAGAAAAAGCTTTACTGCTCAGCTTCAGTGCTATAGATGAGTCATTTTAGTTTCAAAATGTTTCATCCAAGGAAAGATGAACATACACACCAACTATTACAAGTACATCACAAAATACCATATGGATTTTCTACTGTTTCAGATAAGGCAAGGAGCCTCCAAAACAAGCAGAGAGCAACCACCAGGACTTACACCTGTATCCTCTTACCTCCAAAAGTTTCACAGACAAAATTAGAAAGGTATCTACATTTAAAGTGTATTTTCTACATTGTAAGAAATTGCATAGTTTAAAAATAAAAATGAACAATAACAATTTGTGTACAGATGGGGACAGTCCGATTCTCTGGGTACATACTCATTCCCCAGTACAAACACCCACGCAGTTTTGGCTGGCGCTTACTCCATCGAACAGCAAGCTATTCATTTCAACCCATCTCTGTATTGCCTTAGAACGCACCTTTTCCCTTTCCAGCTGCACATCGGAGGCCAAAAAAGAGCCACACATGCCCCTGTTGCAATGAAAAGAAGGAAATGCAGTTGTGCATACAAAGAGCAATCCTGGCAGGGACTCTCAGAAGTTTGCTAGAGAAATCAGCGCAACAGTTGACTTCCCTTGTCACCATCATTGATGCTGATGGCCATGTACACCTGAGACAGCTAAAACTGAGAGCAAGATGGGGGAAAAGCACCACCTTAAGGTCTCTTCCCTTTCACGGCTCAGCTTGCTGGCAAGTAGCAACTGCTCTTCTAGCTATGTTGCTGGCGTGCACATGGGAAGCACGGCTGCCTGAGCACTGACCCCCCACAGGGGACAAGGAAACCAAGGGACAGTCCCTGGTGCCAGGCAGGGAGCTGTGGGCTGGGCAAGCTGGGTGCAGTGAGTGCCAGGATCAATGGTCCCCACATCAGGTTAATACATCCTCCTGGAACACCTGGGACTGACCAGGGACCAGACCTAGCAGTTTTCTTCCTAAAAGAGTCTTTGCATTTTCTTTGATATCCCAAAATCAGCAGTGACTCCCTTTAAATGAAGACAGATGACAATAAATATACTTCTGCTGCTTGCTCATCGTCACATACCCACGTCCCTCGCTTGCTGTTCAGCCACAACAGGCTCCCCCTCCCCACCACAGACAAAGGCTCACTCTGAATGCTTGCGTCAGGACTGGCAGTACTTAGCATTTAGAAGTAGTTTGGAGAGACAGGTAAGCATCTATCTAAATTTAAAACATCTAAGTAACCCGTCAAATTGTAATGAGCAGTTATTTATTGAGGTGCAAAATTCTGTTCTCTGCTACTAACAAAAAAAAAAACCCAAAACAAAACAAAAAACCCAAACCAAACCCTAAGGAATTTTCATTACTGAGAATATCTTAATACATGACTTTACTCATGTGAGCAGCTCCTTTGAAGTCAACAAGCTGACTCGCATGTGTAACTGTTTGCGGGATCAGACGCTTAGTTTATCATTTTTAAGTTCTGCTTCAGTTCTGAAGGATGATGAAAGTATTTCAGTGGCACAGATCAGAGCCTGTGCAGCCCACCGAGGAACTAACTTTTTCAGAAGAGACTTACTGAAGAAAGGAGAAGCAACCTGAGTATTTGAGAAGAAACTTCCAGGACTGGAAGAAACGCTGGGGAAAGCAGACATAGGGAGATGATGGCAGCTCCGATCTAGCAGCTGCAGGCAGCAGAGTGGAGCGGATGGGACCACATTGTGTGGAGCAAAGCAGCAAACCCGAGCTTTGCAACACTGCAAGAGGAAACCAGTAAAGAAACTCAAAAGGTAGAAATGACAGGAGTGAATAACAGGGCAAGCAGGTAGGCAGCTGCTGCGTTTTGGCTAGGCTGGAAGACAAGAAGTTGCCAGCACAAGAGGTAGAGCCATGCTATTCCCCATCACAGTATCTTGTTTTGCCACTCAGCTTCACCTGCCAGCTTGGATCCCTGGGCAAACTCAAGTGTTGGGCTCACCAGTCTCCCCAGCAGCTGTGTTCCCCCAGCAAAATGCCTCTTGATGCTCAATACCCCACACCCTGCACTATCTCCTTACCCCCTGCCTGGCACCCTCCAGGCTTAAGTCTGCAGCTCTGTCATGTATTTATTATTCCGAATGCTGATGAGGATGTAGAAGGGTTATTTTGCACCAACATCCTCGCAGAAATTATTTCAGAGCCTTGCCTTTTTTCCAGATGACAGCTAAGCATTTGCACCACACTTCTACCATCAAACCCCCAAAATGCTAAATGTATAATTTATGCACTACTTTCTCTCCAAAGCCCTATTAGCTCTCCATTAAGTTTCACACGTGCACTGACTTTACCTTCAGACCACTAAGCTGTTTGTAGATTTTACTCTTCAAAACGTTCCCGTGTTTTCCTCTTAGCTGCAGAGCTACTCATGCAAACCCTCCAGATGAAAAGCCCACAGACAGCACAGGTTCTATGCTTCTGGGCTCAGCAACCCAGGAAATGGAATCCACATGAGAAAACATCCCCTTAACTGCCTTTTTATTAAAGTTTGTCAGAAAGCGTTTTCTTCCTTTTTTGTGTGGAAAAAAAAATACCCAGCCCACTTACAAAAATAACTGTTTTGCTCAGTTTAATCAAAAATGCAAAAAAAAACCCCAAACCAAACCCCAAAAACCCCACCTGCTTTCAAAAAATGAGTTGCTGTTTTTCATGTTAAAGGTCAAAGATTTGCAATCAAGACAGATATTTAGGTGAAAAATTCCATTTCCTCCCAACAACATTTTTAGCTGGGAAAAAAAGTGCGAGTGCAGCTTTTTTCCCCAAACATCTCTTGCTCTTCAGCTTAATTAGCTTTATGTGCTTTCCTCCCACCACTGCTGTGCAGTGCAGAACACTGCCAGCCTCTCCCATGGTCCTCCAGACAACCCAAAAATCGCCACTGTGCCACCAACGCACACATTAGGAAAAGGAATAACGTGCATTAATGGCAACACAAAACTTGTAGAAGAACCTTCACTCTGCAAATCATTCATAGTTTCACTCTCCTGGGAAATGTATACCTTATCTGGGTCTCAGTAAGAGAGATAATTGTATTTTCATGCTGTCACAGTTGCATATTGGTTCTTGATACCTGCCCATACATTTTACATGCTCCTGTGTACCTGCCACACGTCTGTAGAGGTAAGGTACCACAAGCAAATACACACAAGAGTGGGGAGATGGATGACACATCACTAAACAAAAAGAAAAAATGATGGACTCTTATTCGAACAACAGCTTGGTGGGGTCAAGAGAACCACCTGGAGATAGATTTGCATTTGTTTGGTTTTGCTTTTGTTGCAAGTGCCCTCAACCCACAAAATGAACCTCTGCAAAAATAAAAATGTAAGAAAAGCTAGATAAAATATGAAATGTCCTCTCATTAGTTTCTTGATGGTCTACAGTTACATTTTTGCATGGAAGTCAATAAAATTCCATGCAGTGTGTGTTTTTTTTCCAGAGGATGCAAGTTTTACAAAAAAAAAAAAAAAAAAAGGTTATAAATAAATTATTAGTTGCATAAAGCTGCATTTGTTCTTAAAGGAGAAGTGGATCAAAGTAAGACAGTGTGAAAGAGAAGGCAATAGATACAACTAGATTAGGCTGCAAACACCTTTAACTCTTCTTTTATTACTACACCTGTTAGATTCATTTTTAATGATTTTTAACCTTATAATTTTATATTTTAAGTCTCTAATAAATCACGTTTACCTCCCCTGGGTGATGTGTTTTGATATCTGTTTACTTATTCACTTTAGTTTCTGAATGGTTGTGGTAGAAAAATCTTTCCAGAGTATATTTAACATAGCAGTTTAGAAAGAAACCTGCAGTTCTCATAATATTTCTGAAAAATAAAATAAAACATCTCCTCCTATTTGTCTTCAAAGCAGCCAGTAGCTGTGGCTGTTTGGCTCCTGCTGGACACCTCACACCGCATCCAGGTGAGCGGGTATTACCCTACTTACATGCTGACACCCCACTCCCACGAGCAGGCTGCAGAGAGGAGACCCAGCCACCAGCCACCTGGGAGACCAGGGCTGTGGGCGGACGAGCTCTGTGGAATATGTATAGGCTCCATTAACTCAGCATTAAAACATACTTGTAATCTCATTCAAAACACCTAAATTATACTTTATGCAGCAACAGGACAAACCATAACAGTGAGAAGAACAACCCGCTACAACATAATGACTGGGAAGCATCTCCATTTCAGGCAGTGACCAGCAGCTGCCAAGAGAGAAGTGGCTCAATTTCACCCATCCCCACTTTCTAGCTTGCATCTACAAGGCAGAGAGACTTTGAAGAAGCTGGTTGGGACCTGCAGTGACCCAGAAAATGTTGCTTCTTCACCCTTTGAGCTTTTGCCAGTGCTCATAACCTCCACCCGAGGGATCTGCCTAGACCATCCCTTATCTTGTATATCCCGATTGGCCAAAGTAATAGTGATATAAGGAGTTTAAGAAAGGAATTTCCTCACCAGTCATTTTATGTTTAAAAGGCACTAGAGACTTACAAACACTTGTGAAATAATAAAAGCTCTGAGAGATACTGTCCTCACAACAGACTCCAGCTCTTAAGCAATCCCAAAGCTTGGGGGTTCCCAGCCGAGCAGGAGCCTCCTCCTTCCCCCGCACTGCCTGGACCAGCGCCATCTCCCACATACGCTCAAACAGCGCAAAACCCACCTTTAGTTTAACCTCCTCCTTGTGTTACAGACTGAGGAAAAACAGATGTCTCAGCCACGCTGATGTTGCTCACAAAGACTGTTGTGCCGCAGCAGCCCTACAGTGCTCTTCCAGACCTTCACAGGGATTGTCTCCCAAGAAGGTACATTCCCCCTTTATTCATTGGGGTAGCATCCCAGAAGATGTTGTCATTGCCTTTTCTTGGGCACAGTTAGGTGCATTTGACACACAGCCTCAAACAGAGTTTACTAGATAAAAGCAGAGCACTTGATTAAATGCAGATAAATGCATTTTATCATATCAGATAACAATGTTTTGCAAAGGAGATGTTGCACGTATCTAAAGAATAAAAGAAGAGACTGATTTGCTTGTGAGCAGAGTTGCAACCTGCAGGCAGCCCACCATCTTTTAACGTAAGGGGATGCAAAACCAGTAATCAATGCAGAGTCATCTTTGTGACAGTATTTGCCCAGGGCCTGGTGCACAGAGATTTCTGCTCATGCCCAGCAAGGTGGACCTAACTGTGATCGGCCGGATTAACTCCAATGCACCAGGTAAAACACACTGCAAAATAAGCTCTAAAGCGATGAAGTGGAAGAAAGGGCCAGAAATACCGAGCAACAGTGATAAAAGGCTGGAGAAGCCCTGAAGCAGTAAGCAGAAGGGAGCAATTTTAGCACTGTTTTTTAGACATACGGTAATTTTCTTGTCTGCTAATAAACACGCTACACCACAGATGGACACAGGCACAATCAAATTATCGTTTCAGGATCACATGTGGGATCTCCGAGTGTCTGGAGGAAGACACAACAGATCAAGAGCTGGATATTTTGCTAAGGAGATGCAGGTGGAGGAAGTTTCAACAGGACAGCCAAGGATGGAGACATCTGACCGATGGTGAGCTGCAGCCGAGTGAAGGAGGAGCTGGCTGAAGGCACCAGCTCTGATACAGTAGCAGCTGGCACAAGATAACAGGAGCCTATAGTCTCCTGGCCACACTTCTTTATTTTTTTTTTTTTAGAAGTGGTGAGAGATCACTTGATGCTTCCTAGTCCCTTCCAATCACATTGCCTGTGATTTCCGTGATCTCCTAAAGCTGAGGAGTTTAGTCCTCATTCAAACAGAAAGTCTACAAGGCCACAGAGTGAAAATCATGGACTGATACCATGTTTAAGGTCTGCGGAAAAAAAAACATGGGCTTATTGGGCTGCCCTGAAAAAAACGGGCACACTTCAATGCAGGCTCTTCAAGACAATACAGCCCTCGACTGCAGTTACACGTTTTGTTCTGGATTTGCTCTGAGAACACAGAAAAGTAATCCATCTCAAGTATTACGGCTTTTCTATGGACAACTCATCCAAAAAGGTTTCTAAATGTAGGAAAACAAGTATATAATTACATAATTAAGCAGATGCACTGCAATTTTTCTTTTATGTTACTCCTTATATTTTTAAAAGGCAACAGGACAGAGCTGTGCTAAAAAGCAATAAAGCATGGGTAATTTAATACTAAATTACATCCATATTGAAAAGTTTACATGGAGTTGAGAGCAGACAGAGGTCAGGTTTTCAACAGGACTGTCTTTAATTGTGGCCATCAGTTTTAGCAATCCAGATCTCTGGATCAAAGACAAATATAATGTGTTTCCTCAACACTGAATAGTGAAAGCAGACAGTAAGCATGGCACTATCTTGCACCAAAAGGTCATAAAAAGATTATCAGAGGGAGAATGCGTCTTGCTGTTTAACACACATCTTTGCATAGCATACTGTATATTTTTAATAGTTACATTTTTTAGCAGATTTTTCAGCAGAAACGTAAATTAAAAATTTTACTATCAGTTTTCAGATGCAAAGGGTTTTTCCTGTCCTCTAATAAAAGTGTCATCTTTGTGTAGGACTCTTAATTTTTTCAGTTACTTTCAACCTTACTCACAGACCAGTAAAACAATTCCTCCCTCCTTAGGGAAGAGATGTGAGCTGAGACACTGTTTCCTTTCTAAGGAGGGGGGAGGAGGAAGAAAAGACAAAAAAAAAAAATCCAAACGAGGAGTAAATTATCAGCAAATCAGATAGAAACAAGTTTCCTAGATCTGCAGATCCATTGTACAAATGAAGCAATTTCATCTCTGCTTGCTCTGGGGGGGTGGGATTTTAAGTGGCCAAGGGGGACTGGAACGGGATGCTAGCAGACGAAGCATCACAACATTTGCATGCATAGACCACTCAAATCTGCACCAGGAGACTACTTGTGAGAATCCATCTTTTTTCACTTAACAAGATACAAAATATAAAACACATTTGCCTCTTATTAAGCCTCTCTTGTAAGTGGTTCCAGGTCCACCATTTTTAAAGAGGGGGAGAGGGGAGCCTGGATGCTCTCCTGGGAATTTCACGGGAGTGACTGAAGATGAGGTACAGGCTGGGAGCCTTTATTACTGCTTCTTTTTTCTTTTTTTCTTTTTTTTTTTTTAACTTTTTTTTTCTTCTCTCTAAAAGCACAGAAGGAATAACATTTTAAATCATTAGCATTTACTTTAAGTAGCACTTTCTTCAACTAAGCTTCCCCTCCTGGCCCTCAGCCTGTTAGCACTGCACCCCATGCTCACATGGAGGAGCTGCCCTGATGGAATCACATGCTGGTTTCTGAATGCAGAAGGTGCTTTTTTAAAAACTTTGGTCTTCAAACTGAAGCGGCTGTGAAAGAAACTGTAATCTTGTTTTTCTTTAAAGTGTACCAAGAATAGGGTTCTTGTGTTTATTAGCACCTAGACCTGCAAAGCATATAGCCTCTTTAAAGTTCCTTTAGTGCTGTTGAAGTGGTTTCTGGTTTGGTTTAAAAACAAAACAACACACCACAAAACCACCACCAATCTTTGTTATAAGAAGGATTCTCAGCAGCCTAAATTCAATTTACAGTCTTATGTCACACATTCAGTAGTATTTTCATCATTTCAATGCTTGTTAAATATTAGATGTAATATTAAAATATTGAAGAGAAGAAAGGAGGCTGGTAGCAACTGCTGGAATTTACAACATAGACAAAGAGATAGGTGGAGGAGAGTTATGAAAGAAGCCATGGCTCCTGCAGATTCAAGCACGTTACAGAAAATGGTTACAAAATACCCCCTGTTCGGTGTTCAAAAAGGAAGGAAAAACAAGTTGCTCCTTTACCTGGAAATTAGGTGCTAATGAGACCTCTTCAGAAATAAAAATCGTGTAATTTTCACTGCAAAACAGAATGTATGTTCTCCCTTTCAGTTTACCCAAAAGGAAACCTGGGGCACAGGTACTTTGTCTTGAATATCTAGTATTTCTAAGAAAATGGACTGCATTTCTGAAACAGAACAAGCATTGTCTTTCATTTCCACATAAAGAGACAGAAGAAATTCTTATAGAACAGTCAAAGGGTAGGAAAATAGAGCATCTGTTAGATGGGGGAGAGGAGAAACATCATCTCTGCTACATTTGGCACCAAAAAACTTCTGGATATTTCCAGTGCATCTTTCACAAGTCCGGCAGTTGCCACATTTCCCCTAAATCTCTTAGAGACACTGATTTGCTAACTAAAGCATGTGTCAAACAACCCCTTCTGTGGTGTAATAAGTTCAACAAGAAAGTTCACTTCCTCGGAGCAGCTGTGCAGAAGGTTAAATGTTGGACCCAAAGGTAGTTTGTCACAGCTCAGGAGGTGAGAGATATCTCTAATCAGATGCACACAGCTCAGAGCAGAAGGTGCACCATCATGAGAAGGTCTCCACTGCAGCAAGGGACCGGGCAGGGCTCTCTAGTCACAGCCAAGCCCCCTCTGCAGGGTGGTGCCACCACCCCAGCTCCAGCCACAAAGTAACCACTGCCCAGTCATAGACTCCTACCACGGCAAGGAGAAACGCACAACATCTATTTGTTATTGGTCACAGCAGGCAAAGATGCAGACTACACAAGGATTTTGTCTCACTCTCCCTCAAAAAACACATTCACAACCCAACACTTGGCCATCTTGCCCACCCTGCAGCTGGAGGGACACCCGCTTTTGGACTCTCACCTCCTAAACAGGTTCTCTACCATCTCCTGCCAACACCAATCGTCTTTGAAGAATCACCCCTAGGCTGCAGCTTTGGGGTAGAATGGGACAAAAGCACAGCTCTGACCTGCTCAGCAGCAGCTCCTCTACAGACACAAACCCCAGCTGAAGAGGTCACTACTGAAAGGTTGCATGGACACCTTCTGCTCAGTGAAGTACCTCCCAGGTGCTTCCAGGGAACTGCTGATTTCCTTCCATGGTTACACCAGGTGACAGAAAATAAGAAAGATAAAGACAATTCCTAATTGTGGTGGAACATTTCACATCCACTCTTTGAAGGTTTTGTGGTCTAAACATGACAGCAGCTTGTATCTCTCCAAGAAGCATGTGGGCTTCAGATTCAGTTGTAAGAAGAGAGATTTTGTGGAGGTTCTACATCTCAAGCATTAGAGGAGCTGCTGTAAAGCACCACTTCCTTGAATCACTCCCCACTCCACATGCACAGACAGAGGAAAGCAGCAGCACTGGTATTATTATCGACTCTTAACCAAGTCTTCAGCTACATCAATATTTTCTGGAGAAGTACACTCTTTTTATCTGTTAAAGGAGTGTCCCATTTCAGCAAAAGTTCCCAAACACCATATGCAACCTCCAACTTTCTCCCTTCAATTCTAGTAATATCATTACCTTTTTTAATACCACTTCAAAACTGGGATTGGCTACAACAATCCTGAGAAACCTGGTTAAAACAGGTGAAGATGGTAATTAACATATAAAAGAGCAGACTCCAAGCAACCTGATTTCCCTCCAGCCCTCTCCCATGTCTCATTCTAAAAAGTGCTTCAGAAACTGCTTTTGTGATTTGTTGTGTGCTGGGATTTCCACCAGGGTAAGAGGGTTTGGAGCAGGAGAAGGGCTGACCAAGGTGGAAGATACAGGGCTGAGAATTTAATCCCTTTGTGCCTCGGTCACCTAATCCATAAAACAGGGATAATAACGCTCACTAATCTCGGAAGGCTTTAATTGATTATTTGTTAAGATCATCAAGAATTTAGCAGGAAGGTTTTAAAGACCTGCAAAGTCTATTAATTATTTTATCATGGCTGAAAAAATTATATGACTTTCCTCCTTGTTCTTTGTGCCCTTTAGACCAGGAAGATTTCAAGGTGAACCTTCTGTCTTCCTGCTTGATCGCATAGCACGTGATACCCAAAGGCCACATCTCAGCTGTGACTATATTATATAATATATGTGGCTGTATATTATAATAAATATGGATAGTTTTGATAGTAAAGTCTTTCGACTAAGGATTCTGTTTTTCTGTTTATCTCATCGTTATGTAGAAAAACAATGAAAACAATATGGTAGAGTCCAACGCTACAGCTAATGACAATGACTGAGGAAGTACTGTATTACAATAAATACAGGAAGGAGAACTCAATAAAATTTCTAATAGAGCTGTAGCTCTATTTAACTGTAGCTTTCCATTGTCAGATCTCAGAGCATTTTGCAATGGAGCATGAGCTTTTCTGCATCCACTTTAATGCACAGGTAAAGAGTAATCATGCAAAGTCAAGTGGCGGAGATCCAACTAAGTCCTCAAGTCACTCTTAATGAGGCATTACTATAAAAAACTAAGGCTGTTTATCACTGCTAACACAATGAGAATTGCATGTTTATTAATGTAATGTATATAATCATATTAAAACCATATGTTTGTCTACACATTTGTCTACATGGATTCAAATTTTTTTTTTTTTTTTAAATAGCTTGACCCAAACTTCAGTGTAACCGCACTGTAATAATTTTCATCCTTTAAGCTCAAAGGCTTGTTAAAGCACTGACTGGGAAAGCGGCCTGTACAAGTTATAGATCAGCTGAGACAGTTCACCAGCTTCTTTGGTAACTTCTTCCAGTGGTTAACTGCTATTGTTAACATATCTGTGCCACATTCCTCCTTTGAATTTTGGTGATTATAAACTGAGCTTGCTGCCATTTGCAACAGCTTTCTCTATAGAGATGCACACACGCAGAGGGAAATTGCATGTCAACGGAAAAAAAAAAAAAAAGTCTGACCTCTGAAGTGCTTTAGGTGGCTACTGATGGTCCAAATGTCTGCCTTTTTAGACCCAAAAAGGAGCAAGCGTTGCTTGTCACCAAAGTATATCTAGAGCAGGACTATTCAGATGCTCTAGAGAGAAGATTTTTGCATGATTTTGGCAATATTTGGTCACATCGGAAAGATTAGCTTGTCTAATATCAGTAAGGAAAGGTATTTCATGGCTGGTGTATTAGGAGGAAGCATGTCCTAAATTACTTCAATTCACATTTAATCTTTTCACCTCAGGGATCCAAACTTCTCAGGGCAATGGCCTGCGTGAGCTCAGACAACCAAGTGCAATAACGCTGGAGAATCTGTGCACAGCAGGAACATGCCGTAACCGTTACCGGCAGTTTGCATGTACATCTACACCACACACGGACGAGGGCAGTCAGTGGAAGATCTCATTTTATTATGGCCTCAGGACACTGAGCTAGAATTGGTCTAACAGGAAGAGGAAAGTTATTGAGCCACAAGCTTTCTCTCAGATGGTTTTCTCTTCAGAAGTTTACTTTACCTCCCAAATTAAATTTTTTGGTAATATTCAATACGTTTTTTTAAAAAGCCTTAAGTTGTAGCTGTGTGTCCACAGTTATTTATTACCTGCCTTGTGGTCTGAACAAATATGATTTTGTTATTCTGTGTTGTCAATAGAAAAAGCACATATGGTTTTGATTGACAAAATTATGATAAAATTCACTGTATCCTAAAAAATGATTGAAAAGTTTGCAGATGGTTTCTGGGCATAGTAGGGAGGGGGAGGATTGAATTTCAACAAAAGACGTGCCAAATTTTTTTCTCTTCTTACTGTTCACCCTGTTTCCATATTTCAGCTTTTTTCTTATTAGATACTAGGGTAAAGCAGGTATTCAGCCCAGAACTCATATGTTTCTCTTTAGCTTTTTGGCATTCCATCACACTTTGTCATGTTCACATTATGTTATACCCAGGTTCATTCACAGATAAACATGAAATGACATCATAAGCCTCAAGTCACAAACAGCAAAACACGATTAACAGTAATCTAAAGAGTGTCACATTTGCACCCCAAAAATGTCATGTTTGACAAATATTGGTCTTACTCATATTCTGAAGGTTTTCAGTAAATTTAAATTTTGTCTTCTTTTTCCTTTTTTTTTTTTTTTTTCTTAAAAACTAAGTTTTGTTCTTCTCTGTTCTTTTTCTTTCCAAGAGATAAAAGAGTAAGGAGAGGGCCAGGAACTGCCAGCCCAGATCAGATGTTATCTTATTTCTTGTTTGAATCGATAACCCCCTTTTCCTCCGCACTGTTCACATAGTCAAGATAATCACTTCTGTGGGCTTTGCTGTACCTGCTCACTGTGCTTTTGTAAATTCTGTAAAACAAAAGACCTGTGCAAGCTCTGCTTTTTGCGTTTCATCTCCAAAACATCTTTACAAAGAGATTTCACCTGTCATTTGGTGAAATACAATTTTCTTCTCCTTTGTCTATCTGGGGAAAATATTTCTTCATCTTTCTGCTTGTACCTGAATGCCACAGTGACTGGTGCCCTGTTAAAATGCTGGTTGGGTGGGCTGGCAGATGGGACACACCCTCAGACACAGATGAAAGCAGGGGGCTCAAAGCTGCAGGCTGGAGCCTTGCAGTCTTCAAGACTGTGGGGATTTTTAATTAACCACTGCACACTGGGACCAACCTCTATTGCTAAAATATCTTGTGGGGAGCACTTCTCACCTTCTCATGCTTCCTATTAATTTGAAAACACAACTCAATCAGTCATAGATGCTTTTTGTCCATGACAGTCATGGTAGTTGATGATCTGCTACATCACCACCTTTATCAGTTGTTCACAGTTTGGTGTACGCATGTGCATGTAGGTCCACACTCCACATGGTGATCAGCACAGGCTGGAAGAACAGAAACCTGGGCAGGAGGTTCTGCTTCCCTAGGAGAAGGTAGAGGATCAGTGTTTTCCTTGCAATTTAACAAGAGGCAATCTCTGAACTCTGTCCCTACTCTTTCATTCTAGCCATATTAATGATGAATAATACAAAATGCTCAGAATTTATCCAACCTGCCATAATATTCCCACCTCTGCCAAACCTGTCAGTGGCCTTCAGCAGCTGTCGTCCCGCCTGCTCGGGGATGTCCATGGAGCAGCAAACTGGGCTGGAGAAAACGGGTAATTGTTATGGGGAGAACATCTGGAAGGTGTCATTGGAGTGTTGGTAGCTCTCCCTGTCTATGAGCTATGCCCAAACATGTCAATAAGTTTCCCAACATGGAATTAATTTTTTTATAACAGGATACATGTGGAAGTTCACATTTCAGCAGTGGCCAGAAGTGGCTCTTTTCTTCTTCAGAAAGATTTGTGACCTCTTCTCCAGGCTACTGTAATATGATTTATTTGGGTCTCCTTTCACAAAGCACTCTCGGGCCATGGTATTACAGAATACAAGAGCACAGGCTTTCAGCTACGAGTTAATGAGAGTTATGCTCCGTGACCTGCACCATCTGCCCATTAAACAGTGAGCACAGCGTAACTCCTGCCACAGCACAGAGCTGCTCTACGCGGGGGTCCGTCTGCCTGCACTGCCAGGACAGCCAGCATGGGCTGGGCTGGGTAAGGACAGCAGAACTCCATGTGCACAGAGCGAGTGTCTGAGTGCAGGATGGGACATTTCCCATTTCCCATCCCACATCTGCACCCAGCAGCAGCAGCTGTCTCCGCGTGTTTTCTGTGCTCCATACATATCCAAGATGCAAAGGAAAATGGGTTGTATGTCTGGTACGAAAGATCAACCACAGAAAGCCAAGAGCAGAACGGTGGCTAGGCCTCCTTCCTAGGGCTGCTTTGATCCTAATGGAGACAGAAGAGCACCTGGGACATGAAAGTTCACACCCTGACTCTTAACGCTTCTAGAAGTTTTTATATGCATTTCAGGAACACTGAAGGCTCACCCAGCCTTATCTGTTCAGTTGAAAGGATACCTGTCCTACAGCAGAGTGATCGAACTTCTGTAGGCAGCAATTTCATAGCACAGAGGAAAAATTTTGCAAGATTTGTGCACTGTGAAACCCTGAACTGACTGAAGAGAAAGATGCTCTCCATACCTGTTCCTATTTCTAGTATAGAATGTAGCCTCCTTGCAAGTTATCTAAAACTATCTTCTTATTCCAGGTCTCTTAAAGCACTTACTAAAATAACCAGCTTAACTATCACAATGACCCTAGACAAATGCATCAGCTGCATGATCTTCAGCAACAACTCAGGAAACATCCTTGCAGAATACTATATATCACATATACCTCAAAATGCCTCACCTACAGAGGGGTATCCTTTACCAAGGTTTTGAGTGGTACCTTTTCAAAAGGACCATGGGACAGTTACCTCTTGCTTGGACAGAAAGAAATACGTTTTTACGCCTTGTCTGAACTGCCCCCCTCTGTCTCAGGCACTGAGAGGTCAGATCAGCACTCTGCATTAGTTCAAATCCTTGATATGACACTTAAACCTCTAACCCACCAGTTCAGAGGGAAGAATTCTACCCAATAAAGCTTCCTGACATGCAATAAAATAACACATTTATTTACTTGCTTGAACCCACCAATGTGCTGTTCATTTCAGTGATTGATAGAATTGGGTTATAATAAGCATACTTTATTATTGAAAAATTTAATTTAAGGTTTAAACATAAAACAAATGGTATTTTCAGATCTATTTTAATGAAGACTATCAAAACCATTCCATTGCCATAAGGGAAAAATTCTGTCTCCATATCTGTTATGTATATATGCATAAAATCTTCAGCCTACAAGTATAAGTCGCCTGTCCTTCTATCAATCCATCATTCTGAAAATAGAATACAGAAAGCCTTATTTTTCCACTTAATTTTCATTAGATTCTTGAGGGAATTAAAATAACACAATAATGGGCAAATTCTGCCACTACAAATCCAAATGACAGCAATGAATCTACTTACGCGCAGAATTTGGCCAAAACTCCAACTAGGAGTGCCAAATACAGAGCAGATACCCATAAAAGTATACTTAGAGCTCAAGTATGTCAGGTAGGTAAATAATATCCTTTAAAATCATACAAGAATATGAATTCCTTTAATGTGCTATAGAGGGTAATGGATTGGCTAGCAGGATGGCCATGCGGTTCCTGGTGTGTGCTGTAGCCATGGGCAACCCCTTTTTGTATTGGTGCAAGGCACCAACAAGACTCTTTGCCTCTTGGGGCAAATCCCATGCTTGGCACCGGCAATTGCAGCTGCACTCCTACCCACACTTCTAAAGAGGTTTTTTTCTTGTACAGAGAATTGCAGGACTTCTGGTATGCCTCCAACAAGGCTGTGGACAACCAGACACCCAGCCTTGAAGAAGTCTAGCAATGTGTAATGTATTGCCTGGTGCTCATGCTGATGAACTTAACACGTCCATCTTCATCTGAGGTTTCCCTGCATAGGTGTTAGTCAGGCCATCCTTGCAATCACCATGCCAGAAAGCTCAATCCAGCAACCCCCTGGGATATCCCCCTTCTTCCAGCAGGACTGGAGAGAGTTGCCACGTTGTGTGTATCAGCTCTGCCTTTTTCAATGCTCATTGTGACAATCGCCTCTGCCCTGTATACACACTCAGAAAGATTTTTGAGGATGTGCTGAGGAAAAAAGCAACTTTATAAAGCTTTTCCCTGGGACTTTCCAGAGACTTCCCCACAGTCAGTGTGGACATCATCTTTCCCACTTTTGAAATAAAAAACATGCAAGAAGATACCCGATAGGCCAGAAGAAAAGTCCTGCTCCTGAGTCTCTTTCCCTCTTTCCTCTTTTCCTGTGGCTGGGAGGAGCTAGAAGGATGTGGGTGGCTGCTGTGGGACAAGAGGTTTTAGGGAACAGCCTCCCGCCCCATCCTCTCAGTTGAGTGGCTGGAAGATGCCACTGCCCTTGGTGGCACTGGATCACCAGCCGACCTGAAAGGCTTGTCTGCGGACCCCCAGCTGGTGCCACAACCGGTGCTAAATCCTCAATGAGAAGACCAGTCAGAGTGCCATCTGCTCAGCAAACCACCATTCCAGGGCAGCCAAACCCTGGGTTGGGTAGAAATCTCTTCCCCCAGCTGGCTGAGCTGGCACTGCTTTCCTCAAACCCCTTCTCTATTCTTGTCCCATTGCCCTTTATTTTTAGACCTAGGCAATCCTTTTTTTTTTTTTCTTTTAGTTTTTAATGCATTTTAAAAAATAATTTGTGGCTGCTTGCTTGTTATAATTGAGTGTGTAAGTTAAGCTTTAGCCATGCACTGAAGTTCAGGGGGTAGAAATAATAGAATCACATTAAGGATGCTGGGAATGTTCTCATTCACATTTTCCTTAAATTTTTTAAATCACCTCAAACCATAGCAGTACATTAAAAGCGCAAGGTGTTGGCCGGATTCTTGTTTGATAATTTTTAAATGATCATCTATATTCTAATTTGGTTTGCACACTGCCCTGATAAGTCAACAGATTTGTTTCTTCAGTGGGTCAGACCCTTAGTACATTTTGCCTTTTTACAGAAAAGAAATTTATCTTTTGAAATGACTTATTCTTTCTCTGGATGTTCCTTTGATGCAGGTCTATTGTTTCAGTGTAAAGAAAATGTATTCCTTTAACAGGTTTACGCCTTCAATGGAATTTGTGTAAGTAGGTTCCACTGCACAAACACAAAAAGCCCTAATACATGCAGGCTGGGTCTACATCACGCCGTCAGATGTCAAGTTTGATGACTGATGGTACTTACACAGATTTACACAACAAAAAGTACATTAAAAGGATGTTAAGATTGTGAGTCAAAGTCACAAAAGCATGGAAATTCACATTTCAGGATTTAAACATCCAATATTGACATGGAAAGCTGAATATTAAAATGGTATCCCATTAGAGTTAGGATACTGAATAATTTTTAATCTAGAGTATTAATTTCCTGAAATTTGTTGTTCTCTCTCCCTCTTACAGCTTTCACATTTTTAATTAAGTTTTTGTGTATATGTCCTTGTCTTGTAATTCCTAAGTTACTCCTTCTGTGTCTAGTATAATTACATAATATATGCAGCATGTATAGTAGCTTAATTAGAAATGTTAACCGTGATATGTACAGAAATCATAAAAGCTTCATGAAACTTTGAGAGTAAATGTTTCTACAGATTTACTAAGATTTATAAATGGTTATTTCCAGTATTTTTCTCTAATAAAAACTACTATACCTAACACCAGCCCAACTTGGAATAAAATTATGAATAATAATAAGAAGAATTAGTACTTACAGAATCCTTATCACCACAGTGTTATTGGTTTCAGATGGAAAAACAGATTTAGGGGTTAAGTGAGTTGCCAAAGGGCTGACTTTGAGTCAGTGTAAAAGGCAAAAAAAAAAAAAAAAGCCATGCTTAGAAAACATGAGCCTCAAACCAGGCTCAGGCAACAATATTAAACTCTCTCTCTTTGATCGTTTGACCCCCTCCCCCACGTGTCTGGCATTATTCTTACAAAACCATTTTGGATCCAAACCTTTCAGATGTTGAATTGCTCTTAGGAGATGGTGAGCACTAAAATAAATGGGAATTGAAGGTGCTTAGAAATGTGCACAGCCAGAATGATGTAAAGTTAAAAATAGTAAAGTAAATTGTATTTTGAAATTTTTTTGTAACGTTAAAAAAAATTACTCCCAAGTTTATACATGTTATGCCAGGCCTTACCCTGGTGTGAATTCTCCCAGGCAATTTTATAAGCCTTCTGAGTAAAAGAGTGTAGCAAAACCAACAGCGTGCTGTAACTTTAACTAGCAGCCTTACAGCCTTGCTGCAAGAGAAGCAGAAATATGCAAGTTAAACCAGTGGATAAAAAAAAATCTCCACTGTAATGACTATTTGCTACGCTCTTGAAAGGGGTTGGGACAGCTTATGAGGAAAGGAGAGGAGCACCAGGAGGAAGGCAAAGTGCAATGAGATGAAACAGGAGCTGCTATTTTGAATACAATTTATGTTTGCTAATTCCATTTCTGTCTATACAGAAGTGAGGCTCCATCTTACAGCACAGTGCAGCCATTTTAAATTCACCAAGAACAAACTAAACATAAAATCGTATTCTTCCTCAAATAAATCATACTATTGGTTAAAATGCTGCTGGGAGCTAAGTAATGGCTAATGGATAACTAAGACCAATATCAATTAAAAAAGAGGAATTTTCTTAATGTCTCAAGACTATTCTCTGATTCCAGGACCAAAGGAATCACTCTCTCCAGAAGTGCTCCCATGTTAACATTTCCATGTTGAATGGGGATTGAAATACACCGTCTGTGTATAGGCATATTATTGCAAAATATGATCAATGTATCTGGTTCCATATATGCTGAATTAGCTTTCCTGCCTGCAGTAGCTTCACTTCGGATGAGTAAGAGCAACCTCTCCCTCTGCCCTCCGTAAGCCAGTTCCTGGGAACCTGCCATCCCATCAGGGCACCAAGTGGTGGTACCATGCCCAGGTTCTGGCATCGGAAAGGGAACCAAACAGCAGCAGATTAAAGAAAATGAATCAGAGGAAATACCTTGGTAGTCAACAGTGGAACAACAAAGACGGCGACAGCACACAGAACTATTAAATACATCTTTGTAAGAAATATATATTTACTGTAGCAGATGCCAGGGACTTGCTCTGTAACATGCAGATGAAGGAAACCCACACCCAAGCACACCATTATCCCCCCAGTGAAAGCCTGGAGGTGCATGGCAAAGAGCATCACTGGCCCCTCCAGACGCCGGGTCAGGGTTTGCCATCCAGTTTGCTCAGAGACTGCAGAAAAGCGTCTATTCCTATTTATCTGCTCCCTGTGTTGGTAATGAACGGACAGGTCAGATACTCTCTGGAAAGAGTATCAGGTTCTGAGAATGGCAGGGAGTGCATCAGAGATAAGGTCTGTTCATGAAACAATGGGGTTTTGTGGTGATATGCCATGTCCCTAGATCAAAGTCCAATATTGCTTTTCACTCACTTGTAAACAGGGGGTTGAGAATCAAGGGAATTCTCAGTTTCTACTGAGGCGAGTTACCGAAGGGGTATTTTAGGTGGTTTAGCCTTTTTCTTGCCACCAAAATGCAGAGAGAAAGAGTTACTAAAAGAGGGAAGGTTTTCAGTATAGCCAAAATTCCACACATCTGAAATCTGGACCGACAGAAGATAATCCAAAATGTGAAAGAAAAGAGTTGAACAGTCTTTATTGTAACTAGACTGTCACAACGCCATACAGCACCGTTTATCTGGAGGGTTACCGGGATTCCCCTGCCCTGAGCAGCTCAGAGAGCTGATCTGTTTTCTGCTGAAGTGGTTGAGGGGGGTGAAACTTTGGTTTATATTGAGAAATAAATTTCAGTCTCTGTTCTGACTAAAGACAGTGCTATTGCAATAGCAGCAAGGGCTCTTCGTTCTGGACTTCAGCAAAATACTATTATCAATGACATTAAAAAGCTATGTTTCAGGAGACAAGTTGTTATGAAAGAAAACAATTGTGAGCATCTCCTCACTGGTCCAGCCCTGAGCCGGGGCTCCTTTTCCCACACTGCCTCCATGCACCAGGCAGGCAGATACTGGTTCCTCCTCCCCTGCAAGGTTGAGAAGGGCACTTTATTCTTTCCAGGTGTCCTGCACTGGTTTATTTATGGTCTCACTTTCTTTCTTAGTGCAAGAAATCCTAGCTTTTAGCCAGCTGTAAAGGATTGGCAAGACACATTCGTAAGGGGGAAAAAATTAGCGACGCTTTTTTCTTACCAACCTTTACCCACCTTATTAGGCTGGGAATTTTCCAGTGTACTTAAATAAGCCCCGCAGCAGCCTTGGTGTCTGACCCAGGAGCAGTGGAGTACGAGGACACTTGGTGCGTTAGTCCAGAAACCATCTGAAAGGTGGTCCCATCTGATAAAGCTGGGCTCCGGCCTTAAGAAAAACTTCCTGTGAGATAGGAAAAGGAAGACAGACTCGTATTTCTGTTCTCAAGGGCTTTGATGAAATCCCAATGACCCCACCTAAAAAATCCCAGGAGCCACCGCTTTTCTTGCAGTCCCTGATAAAGTCAGCTTCTCCTATTCAAAAGCCAGCGTTGAGGTGGCAGGAATGGAGAGGAGGGGGCCCTGGCAGTGCCTACCCATGCATCATCAGATCATCTGAAATAACATTCAACAGCTACTGCTTCTGCACCAGTGTCCATTAACCTTCTAGCTGGGTGCATCTCACTTTTTAAAAATGTAAATGGCACATTCAGATGGAAGTTGTGCATCGCTAATCAGCTGTAAATTCACACCCAGAAGCAGGGTGTCATTTTTTTGCTGGAAGAGCAAACTTGGTGCACAGGGAATGTGTTAGAATAGCTTCACGAAGCGCCAGATCCCTGTGGGACCAAAACCAGGGAAAGATCAGTAGAACTGGCTGGAGCCTGTGAGGTCTGTTCTCACCGCAAAGCTCCTGCCCGGATCTGGTCTTGCAGTGGACCGGGCTCTTGGTCATCAAAAAGGTGATGTGGGAAATGGGCCAAGAGTTCTGTTTTGAAACAGAGAAGCATGAAGGCCCTGGAGAAGTTGCTTGAAAGAAAATTAATCTTGGGTTTATCAAAATGAAGTGTCAGATACCTTTATGCATATGCTAGAGAGACTCTACCCTGCTTGGTTAATGGCAGGTTATTCCTTTTCTTACGCTGTCAACTATTGTTACTGATTGTTAATAGCATTAATATTTCCATCACTTAATTTATTTTATTAATCCCATTCAGGTTTACCATTACCAGCATATGAACTGTAAATAGCAATAATAATGCCATCAAGGTTAATATCAGTGATGCTGAAGGGTATTATGTAAAACACAGCCTGTGAGCGGCAGCGAGACAGGCGCCTATAAAACCTCGCCTGCGATAGCGGGGGGTGGGTTAAACAAAGGTCTCGCACAGATTTACGGAATTGCGTTATCTTCTGGAAGAGGTGAAGATTTAATACCAAAAGCCTCCTTTAAATTTCCTGTAATGTTCCTTTCTATCCCCCAACTGTAAAAATATAGCCAGAGAACATTCTTAAGGAACAGCATTTTTATCTTAAATTATTAAAAGTCTAATAGTGGTTTCAGTTTTCTTCTAAAAGCAAAAGCATTGGAAACAGACAATTTGTCAACTTTTAAATCACAATAGGAAGGTGTTAGGGTGATTGCAAATGGTGCAAGGAAAAGGTCTGATTAAGAGAGCACAGGATAAACAAAATTATGGATGTTCCCCTGAAAGCCCACTGCCAAATACCAGGGTGGGAAGGGGGAGGCAGACGACCAGGGGCTCACACCCGTGGTCCTGTGCAAAACAGCAGACTGCTCACTCAGGGTTTGGCAAATATTTCAGCTGTTGGAGGCACAGCTGTCACCCAAGGGTGCTGTGCTGCCAACCGGCCAGCAATAGGAGGGCCAGGGATGGCTGAGTGCAGGACACACTGTCACAGGGGTGAGTTTTCAAATATCAGCAATGGCTCTGGTGGCCTCATATGGCAGCATCACCTGACACACCCAAAAAGTTCCCAGGGAGCAGCACTGAGGGCCAGGTCCCACAGGGAGACCCTAACAAACGAGACACCCACAGCACTGGCCATGCTGGACGCTAAGCCCACAAACCACACTGACTCCCGCTAGCAGAGTGCATGGGGGAATTTCTGGACACTCTTCTTGAATAAGTCCAGCACATCGCAACCCCAGGGTAGCTCTGTGCAATCAGGGGTTTGGGCAAATACCACAGTTGACTGAGAAGAACAACAATCCCATCAGCAGTAAGCACGCCTGCGTTATTTATTCCCTCAGAAATAAAAATATATCTGCTAGCTAGAGGTTTATCAGCAATTAAAAGGCCAACATCTCTTTTTGTAAACTATCACTCTCACAGCTGAAAGTCTCACGGCACAGCAAGGGGATGCAGGTCCTACATGTTTATCACCATGCTATACACATAAGCCAGCGTAGGGTACCAGGGTGCCCTGGTGCCCCTTTCTCCAGCAGATGAGTCAGCGGGTCAAGGCAGTGGCAGCCAGAGGGGAACCACTCGGGACATCTCTGTTATAGACCCGGCAACCTAAGGAAATATTTGCAAATGCTGCTTTGGAAAAAAGCAAGTAAAAGATCCAAGAACATGAATTTAGATCCCATAGGAATTCCAGGAGAACACAGAAGCCACTAGTAAAGAGGCCACTGAATACAGTAGTTGAGGAAAATTTGGAGAAAGGGCTCTGTTTGCAGCTCTAGGATGGATTTCTGAAGGCAAAGAACACATCAGCTTCCTGCACCCAGACAGGGTGATTTAGTATTCACACCACTTTATTTGGGAGGAATTTGTAAAAGAGTAGGAGCTATAAAATATCTTTCTGCTCATTTTTCATGGATGCTGCTGCAGAGGTTGCAGAAGTCTGCCAGGGCAGAGAATGGAAAAGGACGTTTGCCATGGAGGAAGGCTTCGTCCTGCGGTAGGAAGTGGCCCGTTGACACAGACCCTCCTTTCTTTGTTACATCTGCCTTGCCTTCCTTGAAGAATTAAATTAGATATACAAGAGGGAAAGAGAGAGGGAGAGGGGGAGAGAGGGAGAGAGGGAGGGCAAGGGAGGGAGGGAGAGAGAGACGAGAAAAAAGGCTCAGGCAGGAATATATTTCCTATGTCTGGATAAGGGGAAGGATTCGAGGTAATTGCTTGCTTTTCTCATTGTTCTCAGCTGCCAAGCAGAGATTCATAGAGTGTCTGCAAAGATCTCTCTCTTTTTTCTTTTCCTTCTAATTCTTCACACCCCCCCTTCAAACCCCCATCTACCCCGATTCCTATCCCTCCCCTTCCTCCTGCTTATTCCACCCTAGGAAAAAAAAGTAATTTGTCTGTTTTATTTATGATGCAATGAAGGTATGCTGAACGCATCGGGATAACCTGACACTGGTCAAACTATCTGTCAGCAAAGAAGAACTGCCTTCATACTCCAACGAGTGCATAATTTAACCATTTCTCTACCAGAGGGCAACACCAGACCATCCATTTAAAACGAGAGGGTTTGTCACTGTTCCTTTCACAATAAAACCCAGTTTTGTTGCACCCTGGCAAAAACTAGCATTTGACATGTTTTCAATCAACCCTTTATCTTCTCATTTTCGCTAGTCATATACAGATTGTCTGCATGTAATAAAACTTCTACTTGGAAAAATATAAAATGATTTGAGATATTCATATGAAAGCCAGGTCCCAAAACAAGATGGAACACACAAATCTGCCAGCTATGAAACCAATTCAGGATGGATTTAGGACCCAGATAGATCCAGACAATTGGATGCTGAGTATGGGGAAGAAATAGTAATGCCTCAGGTCTGAAAGAAGTACATATAATCCTATCCTCCTGATGCTCAGGGAGGCAATGGCTTCAGCTCAGAAAGAAAATGCAACCCATCCAGCAAGCAGGGTAAAAGGGAAATGTGAGTTAAAGGAGGAGAGAGGAAAAAAGAAAATATTAGCAAATAATATTCCAAAATATTTGAAAGTAAACTAAGAATAAGTAAATAAAATAAGCAGCATAGGGCCTTTTTTCTTTAATTAAAAAAACCCCAAACAAACAAAAACAAAACAAAACAACAACAACAAAAAAAAACACAAACAAACAAAAAAAAAAAAAAAACAAAAAAAAAGAAAAACAAAACCAAACCAAACCAAAACAACGAAAAAAAAAAAACAAACAGAAAACCAAAACCAACCACCAAACGAACAGACAAAACCAAACAATCAGAATTAATCTATGCAAGCCCTGTTGAAAAAGAATAGAACAAACAGGGGTAAGGAATTACTAGTTGCATTCCACCATTTTAAATTAGTCACAATATTTTTTCCTCCCTCCTGATACAGCACAGCAAGAAGCACGCATGACAGCGCGCTGGCAAAGCCAGTTGCCAAAGGAGCCCTTTTCTGGCAGGGACTTTGCCGGCAGTTCCCACTGCAGCAAGTCCCACTGGCATCCCCACACACAGCCAAGGGGACGGGATGCTTTACAGCAACTGCAAGCAGCTCCTGCATCCCCTGCAGCTGTACCATTAGCTGGGAGAACTCTCGATACGAGACAGAAAAAGACACGCCGAGTTTGAACAGATTTTTGATATCATCATAAAAACCAATACTCAGGATTCGGCCCAGAAGTGTGAGTTCTCACAGTATGAAGCCCTGCCGGGCAAGATCGCCTGAATACATGGGATTTGAGCACACAGAAAAATATTCTGATGTTTAATAAATGACAGAAGACAGTATAAAATAAATAAAAAGAGATTTGGCAATATAATGCAATGCATGCAACAAGGATCAGGGAAGGAACTTCAGGAAATAAGGGGTTTGATGAATAGCTTCTGCTCGTGATCTTATTTATTTCTGATACACACCAGCACTTGCCTTCACATTGAAAGCGAGCAGGAAAAGATTTTATGAATGGGAATATCTATAGCAAGAGGGAATGTAAAATGGAAGGGAGATAATAGGAAGGGTCGGGTCAAAGCCAAGAGGCGGTTCCCAGGACGGGCGAGTGACAGCCGCCACCGCAGGCCACCCTCACCGGTCACCCTGGGACGGGGATGCTGGCAGCCCCACACGCCACTGTCCAGGGGCCACCCACCTCCTCAAGCTCTCCTCCTGCCGTGTGGCTGCTCGTAGGGACCCTTTTTGGAAGGAGGGGTTGCAAAATTCAAGTCAGTTTTCATACGGCATTACTGAGAAACCAGCATTTGGAACTGACATGTATTTTGCTTTGTGAGATTATTCAGGATTCAGTCGTTACAGCTATATTCAATACTTACCAAGAACTATATATGTATAAAACACACAGTAAGATAAAAACTAATATATTTGGCAAAACATAAAAATAAAGATGTATTTTGGCTATGGGGAACCAGTTTCTTAAAAAGGAGATTCTGTAGTAGATATATCATAAAAAAACACATAATTTTTGTCCTATCATTTGGGAAATCCCACATCTGCACAAAAATGATGAACATTCATGTTTTTTCACACAAAAATTGCTCCATAATAATTAGTATACTTGGGAACAATCTATTTTACGTCCCTATTCACCTTTATTTTTTCAGTACTGAATGAAGAAATAACATGAAATTAAACCAGCCGAGCTCCTTTTAATTCACAACCATTTTAAAATACGGAAATACAAATCTAAATAAATCTAGCAACCTTTGATTTTATTGTCAATCTGCAACTAAAATTAAAATTAGTTATAACAATTTCAATTTGTTAAGAAAAAGCTACGATGAGATTAAAATATTCTGTTCCTGATTTTAACTTGAACCAAATTTTTAAGGCTGAGTTACCTGTAACCAGGATGTCAATACCCGAAACAGTTGTGTTAATTTAAACGTAGGAGCACAAATAACATCATTATAATTCTGAACAGGTTGTTTTATCTCCTTAAATCCAGAGTTAAAACCTACAAAAATAAAATTACAGGAGCCTTTTCAACAGACAAACCCCTTCAAAAGAAACCGTACCGTTCTGCAACCTGATTTGTGTTACGGATTTTGAATTGTTCATAATTTGTATTTGTGAAAACAAGCTGGATTATTGCAGCGGGGGAGATCGTATCAGTTTACCGTCTGCCCGAGTTTCCTACAGAAATCTGACAACCCTCCTCCATGAGCCCCTCTTTAAGTAATTGCTCTGCCATTTTGTTGTTGCTTCTTTTTCACCTGAGTCGGCCCCAGAGAGCCCAAACCGCATATTTAAAAATAGACTGGAATGTCCCAAAACAAAATTTGCTATTAACAATGTTTCTATTGTCCCTCCAGAGGAGGTGTCTATATGCTGATGTAAGGGAATTTGCTTCAAATCAGTAATATTTTACTTTAATCAGGGACTCCAAGAAAATCGTACTTTGTAAAACAAAAAAAATTCCCATTTCATTTAGAAATGCTAAAATCTTAAAAGCAAAGTAGAAAATGGTTGCAGAGAGAAACAAATTTATAAAGGACAGAAAGAAAAAAAAAAAAAACAGGTAGCTAAAGAAACTTTAGAATAAATTTGTAATTCTCATTAGCAATGTAAAAATTATTTAGGTTACAGATTTCTGTCATATCCAGAACTACATTTTTGAGAGCTGGCTTTACAGTCAATGGATGTTTTTGTTTACATGCTTCTTTAGTATAATAAAGCCAAATAATAAAATGAAAGTCCTATTAAAACTGAAACACATCTGCAAGGTTTTTTTCCACCTTTGATGAGTTATAAGCATAGGAAAGTGGATGACCATTTTCTACACTGTTTTAAAATAACTATAAACAATTTTTATAATGTATTTTCAATAGGAGCTTGTTAGTAACAGGAGATGGTTTTTTCCTCACAAACTCCAGAATACTTAATACCTAAATTGTTTTATCATTTGCCTGCCGAGTATTTATTTATCACAGGCATATACTTTAGAACCTCACACAGAAAGATCCTGATATTTCTCTGGGCTGAGCTCTTTGTAAGTCTATTCCTTTCTCATATATAAGCATGAAAGAAATGCAGTTGAAATAAATATTGCTTTTCAAATGCTGTGATAGTTGATACTTCGATGGGTACAGACTAACAGTGTATTTGCCCACACTGTTGTAAGCTTTTCCCTTTTTTGGATGGTGGTTTAATTAAAGCATTTGCCTCTCTCATCCCCAATGCTATTAAATTTTAAACCAGGCTCGATGCCTTTCCTTTTTTCACCCTTTTTTATTATTACCATCCGTTACCGCAGCATGCCGGACCCCTGCACCCCAGTACCCTCCATCCCTCCCGCCTGGCTCTCTCACTCCCCACGTTTTGTTTTTTTTTTTTTTACTTCTCCTTAAATCTCAGCTGCTCTTTCAGCTGGCCTTGTGCACTACAAGGGAATAATTTGCTTTCATAATTTAAAATTTTTTTTATATACACATCTCGTGTTTTGTTAGGGGGGGATGCTGCTCGGGATGCAGGCAGGCTGCCTGCGCTGCCAGGCGGTGGTTCGTGGATGGCGAGTGCCCTCTGCAGGAAAAAATACCCCCAGCCCAGCCAGGAAAAACACCCTCAGAGGAGGGAGAAAACAGAAGCAAATCAACTTCTGCATTTTTTTTTTTTTTTCTCATTTAATTATTACACAACCCATCAGTGCTGACAGATGCAGGGAATGCTGCTGGACCCTTGAGCTGAATTTTCCTACAAAGCCCAAAGCTGCTTCAGTCCCACCCCACCACCACAGGTCATCCCATTTCTGGCCACGGAGGCAGACACATTAAATACAGAAGCAGATATAAGAAGAATTTTCATTTAAGAGGTAATGTTTTATGGCAGGCTCTAAAATCTCTGCCACGTATTTCAGAGCTCAGACATGTAGGATTCCTGCTTCTCCTGCAGCAGAACTGCGCAGGATGGAATTTTTATTGTTTTTTTCCCAAAAATAAGCTCTTTAGGAAATTCCAAATCAAGACCCATTCAGACACCTGGCCAGAATGACAGCACTTGCTGTACACAGTGTGCACTGCTCACTTTCCATTTTAACCAGCAAATTCTGATTTAGCTTCTACATATCTATTGATAAAACCAATGCAACACATTAGCCAAGAGAAAGCTATAACGGCAGGTTAAAAAAAAAACACACAAAACAAAGAGAACACTTTTAAGGCAGGTCTCTAACCGGGAGCCTGCGAGACCTTTGAAAGCCAGTGCAATATAAGGCATCCTGAATGCCTTTTAATCAAAGGCCCGGTTCCGCGTGGGGACCCAGCTGCCTTGTATATCACAAGCCATGATTCCTTTCCCCAAACGCAGACGTGTGTATTGCGGAAGAGGGTGGGATTAGGAAAAAAAAAAAAAAACGTTCTCTAAAGGGAAAGCATTTCAAAAGACGTCATGAAATGAGAATTTACTGGTCTTTTCCAAGAGCTAATAATGCCTGCACAGCACAATAGGCATCGCTCACTGTGCTACAGACAGGACTTGCAGACTCCTTTTTGTGTGTGTCCCCCCCTTTTTAAGAATATAGCTTATGCAAACCCCACCACAGACTTTTCCTTGAGATTGTATATCAGATCAGCAGGGGGTCTGATGAAGTGCTCATTTTTTTACATCAGTCTTATAAATTGCTCTCCCCATTAATTGTTTCCATGGAAACAATGCATTTGGCTTGTATGGGGATCCTGAAAAATTTTTAATGGGATTCTTAAAAATGTGNGATCCAGCATAAGTTCTAACCAAATGTGCAGTTAATTGCTTGTTTCCAAATGTTGCTAGACTGAACCCAGATTAAACTGAAGATCTGAAAACATTATTCAAATGACCAGGGGGGAAAAAAAAAATAATAAAAAAAAAAGAAACAAAAGGGCAAGTACAGATTACGTGACAGCACAGACGAGAATTTTCAAACACCTCCTAGCAAAACACAGCCAGGAGACCATGACCAAATAACAATTCTTTAATGTCACAGCCTTAACTAATAATTTAAGCATGAGCAGTCCTTGATAACCCATCAGATCTTCCAACAAATGTTGTGCTGCTTGCAGAACCTCCATACGCTCCTCTGACAGGGACAGCGGTAGCTACACACAGCCTGCACCAGCAGCACGCACAGACACACCATCTTCCCTTTCTCCACTCTTCATACGCCTGAGAGGATTTTTCTTTTAATTTTTTTTTTTTTTCCCAGCAGGGAAAGTATTTGTATTACAGGGTATGAATCTAGTCCAACATGCAAGCATATTTAATTTGGAAAATGTGTGGCTAAATGCCACTTGTTATGGGATTAGTTAACAGCTGCAAGTCTGCTACTGTGGAAAGAATTTTTTTAAAAGAAAAAAAAAAAAGAAAGAAAGAAAGAAAGAAAAGGATTTAACTGAGAACCGATACGTGCCATCACCCAACTTTCTCTGTGTATTTTCAAGTTACATTCAGTTTCTCAGCTCTCTATGGGGTTGTCCTCACTTAACTGTCAGCTCAAGCTATCTACACTTAAATTAACTCCTCTCAAGTTAGTCTGCTCTGAGTGAGAGCAGTCAGCATTGTAAAACAGCCCTTGAGCTGCAAGGCGTGTTTAGAGGAGCCAGCTCAGCCCCATGGCGTGATTAGCACCCGCAGCAGCTTCAGCCTCACGCCAGCACTGCCGGGTTAACCCCTGGTAAAAGCACCCTTTGGCTCCAGATGAAGATATGCACAAGCGTCAGGTTACTGGCAGCTCTCAAGTTATACCTCAAGCTAATCACACAGTGAAGACAGGCTCTAAATTACTTGTTTAAAAATACTGGGCTCGTCCTGAGTGTCCTACAACGCTAAATGCTATTAATGAAGGAGAATATCACCTTTAACACATCAGTCACGTAAGGCAAACCCACCAGACCCTTTATTTTTCCTGTCCATATGGCCGTGACCTCCCTGTGTGACCACTAACAGATATCTTCATAAAGATGCCAAGAAGCACGTTTCTAGACCATAACTTGCCCCCTCTCCATCCAAAAGTGTTTCTCATTAGTATCGTGTTGTTGTTCTCTTTCCTGCCTAAGAACAGCTTCTCTTCTCTTGATCTTAAGCCCTTCGTTGACCTAAACTGTTGCTTATTAACAGGTTCTTGATACCAGGCTGAAGGAAGGATGCAGCTCTGGAGTGAGGAGTGGCAGAGCCAGTCCTGGGAGCAGCAGACACCTCCCAGAGAAGGAGCTACTGCGAATCCTCACCCAGCGAGGCATGAGGATGAAGATGGCTGCAAGGGGAGGAAATGTGCTGCCGAGCACAGCAGGGGCTGCTCAGACAGTATCACTTTCCATCCTGGCCTCTGCATCTCACTGCTGCTCCACTTAAAACAAAACAGCCTAAAACGTTTTTTTCTGATTGCAAAAGCCATAACAAAAGAGATTAAAGTCTCCGTTTGTCACCCCATACAACAGGTGTCACCTGAACTGCCTTTGTGGAGATGTATCTTATTAGCTCTACAGGGAGCAGGGGGACCTCTTGCCTGGGATCCAGGCACAAGAAGCTCAGGAATCCTGGTGTCTCACAGCAGGGAGAGGGACAAGGGGATTGGCATCAAACTCCTGAGCTCAGAGAAACCACTTGCAACAGCTGGGAGCACGAAAGCAATGCCCCCACAGCTGCGCAGCTCCCACTGGGTGAGGGGGCTGCAGGAGAACTTCACGCCCCGCCCCGGGCGTGTGAAGATTGACTCCCCAAAACTTCATGTGCTTGTAGCTGTTCCAACAGTTGTCTCTGAGCAGAAGGCGATGTTGCCTGTTTCACCCAAGGCTTTGGAGGGCTTTTCCCAGCCCTAGGACCCCTGGAAGTTCATCTCTCCACCTCAGACCCTTTAAGAGAAACCACAAACGGTGCACTAAAAGAAAACTTGAAGAAAGTGCCTTACAGTCTGCCCCTCAAAGCAGAGGAGAGTGCACAAGGCCTGAGATGACAAAATCTAACACATCTGTGCTCCTGATGAGCATAAAAACATTTCTTCACCAGCAAGCAGCTTGGCTGGTGTGATGTGATTGCAGGGGTCAGCTCAGCTCCTTTCATCACTGCTTTTGTCTCCTTCCTGCACCCTGTCTGGCCATCTCTGGGAGAGGCAGATCGGCTCCACCAGCCGCTGTTCTGGGCACAGATGGCACCATCACCCTGGGCTCAGCACAGAGGGAGGATCAGCATGGAGAGGAGCTCAGGAAGCTCCAACTTCTTTGCAGAGTAAAGTATTATAGTTTATAATTTAGCCTGAAAATATGATTATCTAGGGGGAAAACATTTTGACATGGCTAATAAGTAGGGAAATGGCACAGGTCTCTTCAGAGCTGGTGCTAAATCCTGCATTTATTCCCATAACTTATAAATAGAAATGACACAAAGATGGTCACATAGTATAACAGGAAAAGCTCTCTCAGCTGTTTCTTTTGGATACTGTAAACTGATTGCTTTTATGTCATACACACACATATGATCGCACTGCACTGATAGACACCCTGCAATTATGTGGGCAAGAATGGATGGTACATGGCATTTTTCTGCTGGAAATGATACCCTGAAAGGGGGAGGAGGGAGGTTATTGGGAGCAAGTTTCTTAAAAACACATTTCTATTATACCATTGCCGACTCCTTGACCCCAGCTGAGACAGTGTGCATCTGCATCACTACAACTGAGACCTGACTCTGTGCAGAAGGAGCATTTTCTTTCTTGCAGATGGACCAAACTGGCATCACACCTAGGTTTCTCTATGGTTACACCTTGGTCTTGTGGTGGCCACAGGGGATGCTCATGGAAAGGGAGCAAGAGCAGGACAAAGACATGGAGTGGCCTCCAATGCAGTTTCCCCATCCCTGGCAGCATGTGCCTCGTGGCCTCTGCAGCCTGAAGCTGCATCTGCATCTCTATGCTTAATGACCCTTGATGGACTTGTAATTTGGTACTTGGTGTGTGGGTTGTGCTAAGAAAAAATACCAGCAAAATAGCTGGAAAAGACCTTTAAAAGATCTTCTAAAAGTGCTGGGGATAAAAAGTGTATTTGTAGCTTTTAAGTGTCTCAATATCTAATTTGCAGTGATGAGTGACATGATGGTCAGTACCTGGTACCTTACAGGTCTATATAAACCAAAATTTCCCATTTCATTTAGTAAACAAACATAATCTTCCCTCAAATAATAAATTTAAAAAGCATAAGGCATTAAAACTCCTTTAAGCAAGCAAGCCTCTGAAAGCTACACGAGTTTACTCAAGTGAATGCTCCCATCCTTATTCGCCTGTGTATGTCTCCACGTAACAGAGATCAGAGAAGTAGGGTCCTGGTCCTGCAAAGAGCATAAGCACATCTTAACTTCAAGAACATCAGGAGCTCCACTGGGACCTACCTGCACATTGCAGATGCTAAAATTGGAAAGTAGTGTGAAGAAGAAAGCTGTAATTTCCCTAATTTTATCTTAGAAGTGTCCAGGTTGGGTAAGTTCTCTTTTTCATGATGCTACAGTAAAATGTTCCTTTTCTGATATTCCCTTTTAAAACTGACAAAATGAAAATCATTGTTTCCAAAGCTGGAGGTTTGCAGCCTCGCTTCCCCCAGGGAGGTTGCTGATGCTTTTTTCCATTTGTCCGCATTTAAAACTGGGTCCACTTTAAGAGAAACAAGTGAGAAGTGGGTTTTACCATTTCAGAAATGAAAGGCATTTACCCTCAAGACAGTAAAACAGATCTTTTAAACCTTTCTGATGCAAGAGAGGAAATGGGAAATTTACAAAAGTAAAGCTCCAGTCCTGCACATACAGACCTGATCTTCCTCGTGTGTATAGTTCACTGAAATCAATATGATTTCTCACGAGTGAAGCCGCAGACACACATAAATGTTTCCATATTTGAATCTTATATCTATACTGAAGTTGCGTTAAAGAAAAAAACATTCTTCACAGTAAATTCAAAAGTTTGCCTGGTTTAAAAATTATTTATGAATCATATCTGTGCTATCAGTTTTCATTAACTTATGTTATTTATGTATTTATTTAAAGACAATAACCAGCAGGCATGTCCTCAGACTAAGCTTGGCCAGGTTTTCCCTGCCCATGGTCAGTATTTGCATAGCCTGCAGTGGTGAGTGTCATCGGTTGCAGCCGGACGCAGCAACACCTCCCCAGCACCGCAGGCACCCACCCAGCAGCTACAAAATCCCGTTTATGCAGTGCACACCTGAGCTAGAGAGCCTGGGGACAAGGTGAGAGGGCAGCCCTGCTCCAGGGACGCACCCACCGCCCCTCCAGCTGCCAGCATCCCCAGGTTTAAATTGAAACCAACTCCCTTCTAACCATCTTGCAATGCTGAGCCTTACAATATCAAGATATTTCTTTAGTCTGCATAGTGCTGTAAAGGTCCCTTGACGTGGAAAAGCAACAAGTATTATACAGAAAGGACAGCAAGCAGTAAAGATCAGCAGGAATTACTAATACATGACAGAGGGATTGCTTCCCCAAGGCCTTCACAACATAATCTTTTCTCCCACTTTATGCAGCCACACAAAGCAAATCCCAACTGCTAACCATAAAAAATGAGAGCTATTTGCTCAAGACCTGATAATGTTTAAAAATATATAGTCAAACATCTTGCTAAGTGAAGGCATGATAAAGTAAAGTCCATCTCTTACACTAACCTTCAAGGTAAAATTAATAATTAATTAGTAAAGCCAGGACACGGAATGATTGCTATCAATATTTTAATACTTTTACTGCTAATTTCATTCTCCCTCCATAATCTGCTTTCTGAAAAAGCAGGAGAGCAACGTGTGCATTTTTAGTACAGTACCCTGCCTCGACTGGGGTCATTGTTGGAGAAATATTGTCTAGAATCGTGCTGCAAATGTCATTTTTACAAGAAACAATGTCCATTGCTTGGATTTTGCTACATGTAATTGGGAGGTGCATGCTGCAGCCCTTCACAGCATTTGCTCCCAACCAGTGGCTGTGCAGGTGAAACCCGCAAGAAAACCAGGGGGTACTTTTAATGAAGATAAACACACTGCAACCAATAACTTCCTCGAGCACTAGAAATACCTGTTTCCCTATCCTGCAACCGAGCAGGGGAAACTTAGGTCCAAAAGGCAAACTGCTGAGCAAGTTATGAGGGGGCAACCCCAGGCGGGTGCAGAGGCCAGGCAGGGCCAAGGACAGGGACAGGGATACAGGCAGAGGCCACTGATGCCACAGCCAAGGAGTGGGGAGCAGGCGGGTGGGCGAAGGGAAGGGTGGTAACTGCTGCCCTCCACTACTGGAAAGAAAAGTGTGTCCTCGCCTGCTTTATTTACTCTTTATTAGTCTAATGAGGCTGTTTCCTGGGAGTTTAATTACCATAATAGAGACAATTCTATTCTTAACCCTCTTTACAGCCTGGAAGAGAAAGAGCCTCTGAAAGGGTAAAGCGAAAAACACGAGCTGCCAGCAGAAAAGTGGTGTTTCAAATCAGTCTGAGCAGAGAGACACGGAACCTCCGGCACGTGGCCATAAATCTCATCCCGCGGGGTGGGGCTGGCTGCACGGAGCCCCCCGTGTTGGCTGCAGTGTGGCCAGTGGGCACCGCCGCGGGGGCTCTGCTGCCCACCTACCCAACCTCGCCCACCACCTTGAGAATGATGGAGCCGGAAAGCAGCGCTGCAGAGTTCTGCTGCGGAAAAATTAAGAGCACATGATTAATGCTACATAAAATGTGTGGGTTACCAGCCCTTTGAAATCTTACCTCTTCATCATTTTCCATTTACAGTTTACTAATGAAATTAGATATGGTAAAGGGTTTCTTTCTTTCATACTTTTTTTTTTCCCCTTAAATTGACTGTGCATTTTTTTAGAGTTAAATCAACATATTTTCCATTCCATATTCAGCAAGAAATCAGAAAATTAAGTGTTGGGGTTTTTTTCTCTGGTGCTGCTAAGAAATATTTCCACAGTGTTGCCATAATACATACAGCGATTTATTGTATTAGATTTACACGTCTGTTACTCTGTGCACAACAGATAAAACAGATCAGATTAAAACAACTCTTGTTAGCTGGGCTAGTCCATGTTGACATAAAGCTGAAATGCACACAAACCAGATCAGCTTTCCTTCCTCCCAAGAAGGCATACTTATGTTAAATGGTAGACAATAACATCATTCTGCTCCTTGCCATGTACATTATATTAAAAAAATAACAATCCAGTCTTCAAAACATTAGCCAGTGGTAGGTTTAAATGCAAAGAACTGATAAGCAGTTTCTTCCACTGATACCTGGGAGCCCTGACTGCCCCGGCTTTGGGGAGCTGCGATGGACAGCGGGGCTCTAAGGTTGGACCCGGCAATTTGCTTCAGCCATGTTTTGCAGCAAAAGACATTTTAGAAAGGTAAAAGGCAAAGAGGCAGTGAGGATGAAAAGAACCAGATCTAAGAGGAGAAAATATACAGCCTATGAAAAAAACAACACAGAGCTGTATTAACCCAACCAGAAGTCTCTTCTAGCCCACTTCATTCGTTTCTACACAATACAGACAACATACTGTAAAAGCAATTGCCCAAAAGGGATCAGCAGGAAAACTCGCAATGAACTTGTGCCAGAGTCCAAAGTCCAAAATACAAAATTCTCTAGTAATTTTCTTCTAATTAAGCCCCAGTGCCACCTCAGTGAAGGGGTTTCCCTTGGCTGGTGCATAAACCACCACAGCTATTACCTGCGTGCTCTCTCCAACCCTGGGGGACACCCCCTACGCCTTTGGTGCTCCTCAGTCACAGAGCAACTTGCCAAGCACCAAGGAGATGGGCTCAAACAGAGCCATACCAGGAGTGAGGGCACCTTCAGGGATGGGAAGCAGCTGGGGAAAAGGGATTAACTGTTTTATGTTTTGATATTCCACCTCTGCCTCTGCCCTTCTCCCATGCCCCAGGCAACACTCATCTTCATCATGCCCAGTGCTATGCAGAACCAAGGGTGTGGGAAATGATGGCAAAGTGTGGTGACACCACCCAGAGAGCAACAGAAGCAAATTTATGCAATGCAATCATCTACTGCTGTTTCTTGCTTTGCTTAAAATTGCGACACTGCTGGTTTTCCTGACCTTTCCTTCATGACATCCTGGAGTGAATTGGGCATATGTCCCCTGCCAGGGATGGTGAATGTGTGGTGCTTGGGCAGCTCGCTGCAGGGGCTGGCAAACATCACATCATTTTGAAACGGTGATGACCACATCCTTGCTGTTAGGACAGTACAGACAAAACAGGGCAAGATGCCAAGTTCTTCAGAAACTCTGTTTCTCAGGGTAGCACCGTATACATGAAATAAAGCAGTTAAAACATCACTGCCAGGTTCACAACTTGAATGAAGTCAGGAGACAAGGTTCATACTGCTGTTACAGACATAGTGTGTCCACACGCATACCATGTCCAGGTTACACACATACCGTGTCCAGGTGCGTTACTGTCCTGGTTTGAGGTAAAACAAACCAATTTTCTGTTTTACAGTTTTACTTTCTTAGCTGTGCCTCTTCTAACTAGCTAAACTCTGAAATCGGGTTTTGGTGAATTTGGCTGAAACCACGACAGTTACACACACACCATGTCCGCCACAGCCACAGCTTGTTCCCTTTCAGTACAGCTCTCCAATGTTGTCTGCCACCAGCACCGCTGGCTGAGCAGTGTCCAGAAACTGTCAGAAGAGAGTTACCCACTTCACTTTGGATCATACTCTTAACAAACAGGGTTTGGTGTGTTTACATAGCTATCACCATAACCATACATTGACATTGTAAAAAGGAAGGTGAAATGAAATAATTAAAGGCATTTCCCCTGAGGTTCTGATCACAGAGTTGCCACTTTGTGAGCAAAAGAATTTGTGAGCCTCTCACCTCACGAATCCAATGCCATGTATTTAGATTAATGCTGTCTTTCTGTGTGTTGCATTTTGAAGGTGAGGTCTTGGCAGCAAGAAACCACACTCTCACCGAAATTCATATACGGATATCCCCTTTGAACGTCTCCTGAATGGTTATTTTAAATAACATTGTGTTTATTAGCAGAACAGAGGAAGGACTGTAAAGCAGGAGAATTTAAAAGTTTGATTTCCAGTCAGTGATGAATGGCGGGGGAGGCCAGGTCACCCGGCTGCAACATCAAAGGGGTGACTGAACCAGCCAGCACACTTGAAGTTAGTTAAAATGCCATAACAATTTTCTGAGTTTTTATTTTTTCTTACACTTAATGAAATTATATTTCATAGTGCTGGCCTCAGCCATTATTTCCAGGTCTCTGATGATACCCAGGACTATAAAAAGGCACTACCTGCTGGCGTCCCAAGAAGCATATGCCACACATAAAATGTAATGGCTGAATACGATGTGTTCTTCTCCTCAGCAAGAACAACGTCATTTAAAGAGTCAGAAGAAAGTATCCACCTCCAAAAACATGCTATTGAACATCCTCACATCAGTCTGTACTACTTCTAACGCACCAGGATTAAGTAATTTGCATGAATCTGGCTCCTTTTGGACTAAAACTAGTCAGACTCTTTCAGAGCTTTGCAGAGCCCACCTTGCGTTTGCCTCTTTTCTGTCAACAGAGAGTAAGGAACAAGACGCTTTTGGGGTATCCCTTGGCAAGAGGGGCGAGTGCTAAACCTTTCCTGCAGAGCTGAACTAGATGCAGGCTGAAGAAATAAAGTCATATACTAAGTGTACCATCTCATTTAGTAAGTGCCAACTTATAGTTAGCAAAGGTAAATGCAGTCTCAAACCAATTCCCCAGAGCAACACATATTCTTGAATGAACACATATTCACAAAAGTTCGGGTCTTCAATCAAGCCTTAGCAAATACAGATAGAAAACAGCAAGAACTTCTGGCAAAACAGGCCTGCTGGCACTCCTCCACTGCATGCATACCTCTCATTGCTCCTTCCTCAATCAGTAACCACTCAAAAGTATTTTTCCAATACAGATTTTCCTTCCTGGAGAAAGGGAGCCGTGCTTAAGGTGTTCGTCACTTATTTATTTATTTATTTTTAAAGAGCCACGTTACACCAGAGCATCTCCCAGCTGTCTACTGCTGCACTCAAACCTGTTTTCAAGCCACGGGGCTCCAGCAGATCACCCCCGGTCGTGTGCCCGCCCCGGAGCCCGCCTTACATCCCGCTTTATGTTTAATGGTAGGAGAGCAGCAGGGGGCAACCTCGCCCCGGGAACGCGGCGGGAGCCGGGGCCGGGCGCCTCGGGGAGCGCACAGCCCGGGTCACCGCGGCGGCGGAGGGTCCGCTCCGGGGTACACCGAGATGAAACAAGACGAAATAAATAAATAAATGAATGATTTTAAAAAGCCAAAAACCCCAACCCTCGTGCCGGCAAGCAGGAGGCTGTGAAGGCAGATAGACTTACCGGGGGTTTTGTTTTAACTTTGCCTGCAGGCACTTTTGAGCCCAAGTAACTGCGGATCTGGGAATAACAGGTGTTTATTGATTTCCTTGTGGTTGTTGGGTTTTTTTCAGCCGCAGATCTGCAGCAGAAGGACATATGTAATCCATATGTAACACTTCAGAAAATGAAAGGCAGCAGAAATACCGAACAGGTGGGCAGAATGGGGGCAGTTTGACTCTCTTCCCAATAAATTTTACCTACTTTTCCCACATCATCAATGTTAGGAAGAAAGAAAAAAGATTATTTTTTTTTTAAAAGCCAGCCTCCCCTAAAATGGCTTTCAGTGTGGAAGCAGCATCCACCCAAATCAGAAACCAGGCTGGGGTTCCCTCCTGACCATTCCACTTTGGGGCAATTTTCAAGGTATGGCAGCTACAGAATAGCACTGCTCGCTCCCTACGGCTAACGATCTTAAATCGAAGGGGAGATGGTGTTTTGCTGCAAAGCTAACAAAGCCACGGATCACAAGGATCAAGCAGAAAGTCTAGAAAATGCAACTGAGCCGTGGCGTAAAGCTGAGCAGAAGTACATTCCTGCATGTCAGGCTTTCCTAAATTATCTCCTAGGTAAACAACCTAAAACTGGCCTCTCCGCTCTGACGTACACCAACTTGTTTCCATGGGCATTTTGCCTGGGCAAAGAACCCAGGCCTTTGTCCCAGTTTTTTTATCCACCGAATTACATATATTTATTCAGGCTCATCCAGCCTGACTCGGAGTGTATTGACCGCAGAGGGGGTGGACGGTGCCCCAGCCCTGCCTGCGCTGCGGGAGCCTCCGATTTCCACAGCACCCTTTGCCGTGTCTGGAGTACCTTCATCCCTTCTCCTCCCTCTCTGCCGTGACAACAAATCCATCTCCACCACATTAGTCCGGCATCATCTTATCAAACAAGGGAGGGGGAGGGGGGGAAATAATATTGATCATTTTGTCCAATTTTAAAAAGAGAGTGAGGGGAAAAAAGAAAAAGCCCAAGAAAGGGAAAGCAGACAAAGAGAGGCTAAATCAAACTGCAGAGCGACAAAGGAAGAAAAACAGGTGGAAGACGGCAATTGTTTTCTGAACCCCAGCTAAGTGGAGAATTGAAACGAGGGAGGCACCGTGAGAGGACCAGGGGATGAAAGGGAGAGATGGTAAGAAACAGAAGGGCTATATAAGTCTGAAAATGGCTAGAAAGAACAAGGGAGAGAGGAGACAAGAATGGAAACCTCTGATGTTGGCAGGAAATGTTGTGATTCTAAAGATGAAACAACTTGTGGGGAAAGAAATTGGGAAAAAATACCCCTGTGTATTTCCTAGGGTGAACTCGAGCAGCAAATGAACTGCAGAGGAGACAGCTGCCGGACAGCACTGGGCAGGAATGAAATGGCGCAGCGTCCTCTGAAGGAGAATTCATTGTTAGAAAATGACATCCTTTCATAATACCGATATTTTTCAAAGCCTGCTCCAGCTGCAGCTGCAGATGTGGCTTAAAAACCCGAGCAGGAGGCCCATTCCCCTATGGCAAGGCGATATATTCTATGGCCGTAATGTTATTGCCATAAAGGGAATAGGAGAGATGGGGCAGGAGAGATACTTAAAACTTTCAAACTCATTTGAGACAAGTAATAAGGGACATAGAAGGAGTTTAGGTAAAGAAAAGTGATGGATTTCTTACTTATCTAAGAAATTATTATAGAAATGTTTATCATGTATATTTTCACTATCCCCTAGTACATTGGGAGTTTTAATTCCTTTGGACAGACGCCAGTGTGTTAGGAAAAAAACATGCTGAGGAGAGGGAAGGAATACATTTACTAGAAAAAAAAACTGCATTCCTTCCAACCTTTCTGCAGCTTCTTAAAAAAATACAAAAAGCCTCCTTCAAACTAACTGCTCAGTGCCATACCAATTTCCTGTGTAGACCTGAATATTAGTATATGTTTTTCTGTGTCTCCTAAGTTTCCCAAGTTACCTAATGCACGCTCAGCATGAAGCATTTTTAAATGAGTTAGTCTTTATTGAATTATGATTTCCAGCAGTCACTAATAACAAAATTCAAATTGCTCCAGCAGATGAGGATTTTAAGAATGCTGAGAAGAAACTGAGTTTTTAAGAGACTCTAGAAGAGCCACCCACTGCTTGTGTATAGTAACCGTGAGCCTCTTGACGAAATACTTCAAATAGTTAATTAGATTTGCTTAAAAAAAAAAAAAAAAAAAAAAAAAAA
>VZRU01014478.1:51923-125398 GCA_013398155.1 Pedionomus torquatus
AAAAAAAAGGAAAGGAAAGAAAAATCAGTCATTAGGAGTTACCACTCTGGGAGACACTGGATAAAGGCTGTTACTGGCGCACCTACGGCTTCGTCAAAAGTGAAGCTAAAAACATTTTTTTTTTTTTTTACATAAAGTTTCAGGTTTTCCTCACACTGTCCCTGCAGCCAGTGTGATGCAATTAGCAACACATCTAAAGGGGAAAGTGGAACTTTTATTTCATTAGGACTTCTTTTTTTACCTCGGGAATTTCTTCAGGCTGCTAAAAAGGCACTTTTCAAGCGAGGAATAATAGGGACACTCAGAGCCTATCCACAGTGCACGAGGCTGAGAACTGTAGATCACCTGCAAACTGAATTTGTTCTATTTTGTTAACCATTTATTTTGTCTTTACTGGCTGTTCAAAGGGAAGTGTGATAATCCCACTGTTCCTCACTTGCTCAGCAGGGAGTTTAATCTAATAAAGCTATTACAGCAGAATGGATTAAAGCAACGTGAAGCATTAGTAATTTGAGGAGCAGTTAAAGAATGTTAACACTGAGACTCTGCGCGTATTCTCCTAAAAACATGATCACAGAGATGAAAGCAGAGCTCCAACTCAATATGTCATTTTTCAGGCACAAAATTTAATTCTTTCAGTGTTCTCATCCAGATGTTTATGGCAAGGAGCAAGAGGCTGCCCATTATTTAACAACTGCTGAAACCAGAGGCTGACCAGAATGGGCATGCTTAGCTTACCCCAATTTTGCTTAATCCTTCTGTTACAATATCTTTTTTAGCAAGAGAGATATGTGATCGAAGTCATCTGATAGAGCTTATTAGGATGAGATGCAGTATTAAAGTTGAGGGAGTTAATGACGTTCCCTGTCCTTCATCCCTTGGACTGAAGACCTGCAGCGGTGTTGCTGGGCAGGTACAAAATGAAGGGAAGATCCATGTGGAGCAGGAAGGGCTTGGCTCCTACACCATGCAGCCTAAATGCAGACAAACCGCAGTGGTTTCAGCAAAAAGCCGACCCAACAGCTTCCCACGCTTGCGCCTGTGCCAAACCTGCCCGTTACAGCCCCAAAGCAAAGACGTTAATTAATAACCAACAAGTATAAACAGGACTCAGGCTGCATCTCACGAGGACACAGGAGACTTTGCGGCTGCCACGTCTCCGTTACTGAGCCAGAACTGCTGACAGCCCACTGCCGGGGGGACTGCAGCACTGGTCCCAGTGAGAGAGAACAAAGTAAATAATAAAGCCGTAATGCGCTGCATACAGATTTTACGCACATTATACACTTATTTTACTGTACTCGGTTTTTAACGTATTATTGATCTTACCGTGAAATCAAGCTTTTGGGGGCAGGAATGCAATTAAAGCCCCAATTCCATTGCAGATTCCTGGATTCTTTATCAATATTGTCTCAGCCAGGAAAGTGCTTATCCCACGCTTGGCATTTTGTCAGTAAATAACAATACATTCACGGCATCAGACACCGGTGTGCTCTGAGTAGCTCCTGTTCTGTGCAGGAGCAGGACGTACAGCATGCCTCCACACTGAGTGGGGTCACACACCAGCATTTTAAGGAAGGGGTGCATGTCATAAGCTCAACAGAACGTGATTAACACAAAGCCTTAAGACAAACGATACAGAAAACACAGGGTTTTTTTATCACTGTGTTCAGAAACGCTGCTCCGCGGTCCCGATTTCAGAGCTGCTTTGGCTCTCCCAGAAGAATAAACTTTCTGTGCCCACATTAATAGGCATAAGAGCCATAAAGGGATCAGTTGTGCACTGTATATGTGGAACTTCATGAGGGGAAATACCTGAACTCCACCATCACTTTCAAAGTCCACTGGTATGGTCCTAACCTGAAACCACCTCACAAACTTAAGTTTGAACTTTAAGAAAAGGAAAAAAAAATAAATAGACATTTAGAGTCAAGAATGTGGTCCTCCTTTACACCTCAACACTGGCTAGGACAAGTGCATCTCAGACACAAATCCACACATGCTCGTCAACTCCTTAATGGTAATTAAAACCCAGGATTTAGGTCCCATTCTGTACCCAACTGCTCCCTAAAGGGCAAAGTTTAATGCAACATATATTATAAATGTATAATGTAAAATTATAATGTAAAATTTAACATACCCTAATATGCAGTAGCACTTAGGCACAGGTGTTTTTAAATGTCAGGGATCTCATCCCAGAAAATATCTTTTGCACCATCCCAGTAACACAGAGGTGTCCCCAGTGTGACAGACCATGGCTATGAATTGGAGCAGAGGACAAAGGGAAAGGTTTGTGGTCAGAGCAGCCTCCAGCAGAGAATCACTCCTGCTGCACCTCACACTACAGCACATTCTCCAGAGAGCTTCCATCTATCAAATCTTTCTTCGCTACGACAACTACTTTTCTAAATATGGGAAATGTTGTGAACCTCTACTTACAGTCTATATGTGCAATTGTCTCATACAAAAAAATTAACAGCTGAAATAAAGAATATGATAATTATTTTTAAAAGCTGGGAAGCAAGAAAGCATCACATCTGGCATAGCCAGGTGATGTCACGATCGACAGATCTGCCCAGAGTCGTCCACAAAAACCTATCATAGAACCTCACAAACCCACTCAGGACACTGCTACTCTCCTGATGAATGATCACTGATTCAGTGGATTTGGAAATGCAGATTAATGTAATCAAAATTCCTCTTCTGAACTTCTTTACTACATTTCCTATGGAAATAAAAAATAAAAAAAAAAAACAAAAACAAAAACAAAAAAAAAAACAACCAGCTACATGCTGACATATGCAATGATACATGGCAGTAGGATTATTTCTGGGAAATTTGTGGGGAAACTTGGAACCTGGACCTGAAGCATGAAAGTAGCTGGCAGCTTAACTATGAAAAAAATCTATTGCCTCGACATGATGCAAGTTCCTCCACTTAATTCAGTCACTGGTTAATTTGTTTCTTTGTTTAATATGATAGAAACCCCAGGGATCAAATCATTCATAATAAAATTATATTAGTACTTTATTTTTGTCATTTCTGATTGCTCTGAGCAAGCATTATTGGATAGTTTGATCATGGGATACAGAAAGTTACCATTTAATTAATATGAAAGGTGCCTAAATTTTGAATAATATCGACGAAAAAAGCCTTAGGACATGGCAGGAGACTTGGATGTATTATTAACTCCTACTGCTTTCTTGCTGTATTGGCTGTCAGCTTTTGGGTGCACTTCAAGATGTGAGATATAATCCATAAAGCTTGAAGTTGCTCAGAATGTTATCATCAGAAATACCCATTTTTCACCAGTTGTATTGACAAGATGGAGAAGCAGCCGATGTATACTGTAGAAAAGTCACACAAAAAGCCAAATCTTTGACAACATCGGGGGAAAACATTTTAAAGTGAAAGTGGCAAAGTCCAGATGCTTGACATTGCAAAGTTGTCCTGAATCCATTGAAAATACGCATGCTCTGTCTGTCCTATGCTTTGCCAATTTGCCAATGCTTTCCCCACCAGTGTCTCAGAGGGTCAGTGCCAATGTCCTTCATTGCAGCCAACCAGGGAAATGCCCTGCTGCATGCACAGATTTTCTATCAACAGGCACAGTGATACATTTCTTAATATTGTCAGCTCATCAAGAAGATGTGAAGTTTGTTCAGGAAGCCTCTGTCCCAGTTGGGTGAGCAGCATATTGAGGGAGCCTCCCAAATTCCCACTTCCTGCTGATTGCACCACACTCCCCCCCTCCTTTCCCAGATGCCAGCCTGGATTTCCACAACTGCGAAATTACATTTCATTTTCCTCCAACACAAACTGCTGGTCAGTACATTTTGCTTGTCAGCATCAGCCAGCTGGGTAAGCCTCAGTCACCTCTGGACAGATGCAGGTGACAGAATGAGGCATCACTAATAATGCATTTTAATCTGGCTCTATGGGATCAGTCAGGAAGCACACAGAAATCAAACAGTTGGGTTAGGAATCCAGTATTTTCAAGATACATCATCTGACATCCACGGGTCAAAATTAGCAAAAAGTAAAATGACCAGGGGATAAACACTGAGTCAGAGGATGAAAACTAAAATACTGTTGTTGAATTCAACCAACAGCAATAAGCTATACAGCTCACCAGAACCAGAATGAGAGCTCACCTCTTAATTCAAACACTCTCACACATTGTCTGTATTAAAGCAGGAATGAGTACAACCTGCTTTATAATATAATCCCCTTTAAACAGGAGATTTCACAGCACCTCTAAATCTGTGCCCATCTTTTATCACTACAATAATCAGAAAGCTTTGCATTACATCCCAGCCAAGTCATCCTTGTCACAGGGTCAGGTTTTGCTCTTTAACATGTTTGGTAAAAAAGATAAAAGTTCGAGGGTAATTAGCACAGGAGAGGATAGTGAAGAAAGCAGGGGAATCGGAAACAGGATTGGAAATTAAAATCAATGTTAATAAGTAGAAGGGAATGTATACTAGAGGCAAAAAAAAATACTGTACTTATAGACTCGACAATATTCTAGATGAACAGGGTCAAAACAAAATATGTTTTCATAAAGCATGCTGTTGGACTGTCCCAAAGGAAGTCACTACAGGCACAAACACAGTAAGATTAAAAACAACAAGATTTCCTAATTAATTACAAGTTTAGAAAGGATATTAGACTTTGTACCCTAGGGTTTATGTCAATCTTTAACTACCAGAGAGCAAAATTAGATATATATTTTGGGAAGAGATTATGCAGCATCAGTGCCCTCTACGGTTCTTGAGGTTTCCCCTAGAAGATGCAAGAACGGTTAGACAGGGATCCCTGTCAACCAGCAAGAATATTCCCAACAGTCTTGGCATGGCCCTTGTTTTCTGCAGCATCAGCTCTCCAACTGTTCACGTCTGCCTACACAGATTCACACCTGTCTATGGTTAGCAATGTAAGAAAGACAAGCACTGATAAGGATGCAACTTGCAATAAAGAATGAGAAAAGCTTGATCTAAAAGCCAGCACATGTGAACAAATGCAGCTCCCATCTTGCTTCCCAGGAAGTCACATCTTCTCATTGCATGTGTAGAGCAGGTAGAAGCCTAATGAGCATTTGAGCACAAGACCACCCATGGATGATGAATCTGCCCCTTCTTTGTGGTAAGGATGGATGCTCCCTATGATTTATGTATTTGTTGCTTTTGGCTGAAATCTTTGCTTGAAAACTGCAACAGGGACTAGCCCTGGCAGAACAAAAGAGAGTCTGCTTTACCTCAGCAAAAAGCCACATTATTTTTAAATCCCGGAGTCTCTGATTCAATTTGGGTGCTGGAGTGGCGTCCCCAGCAATGCGACTCATTCATCTTGTGCTGTTTATGCTGCTGAAGCTCTTCATGGCTATGAACCACCCAGCTCCTGCTTTGCAGTTTTCATATTGTTATGCAGACTGCTCAAGATTACACTACACATTAGGTTAATTTTTAAGGAAGCTATGTCTTTCTAGTCAGACATCTTGAAAAATGAGACTTCTTACACACAAGTCAAGAAATCAGGGTTGACATTCCCCCAGCAAACTCAATTTTCTCCTCACAAGAAGAGGCCATGACCACTGAATGTGTTTACAGAGGCATTAGAGCTGGTTATGCTAGCTTCCGTAAAGATTGCACACATACCTGTTTAGTATAACAATTTTAAATGCAACTATTTGGCCTTTGTTGATATGGCCAGAGTATGAGCCGGGATGAAGAACACTCTGAGAAGTTTCCTCAAGTTTCTCATGGTCATCAATAGCTTTCACTATTTCTAACATTTAAAGGCAACTTTTTAATTGTTGGGAACAGTTTAATAAATGTGAAGGCTATATCTAATTATGTCTCATTTTCAGGTCTTAAGCAGCTCTTCAATATTTTGGCTGACAAAATATATGATGTTTCCATCCTCTGATTTCCTACCAGATACAGAAAATGCTATCGTTTGTTACCAGTCAGCTCCCTAAAGAGTCATGGGTTCCAGTTTTAATAGTTTTCATTTCCATATCCAGCTGAAGCATTTCAGAAAAAGTCCCCGGAGCTCATTACCCTTCACTGTACAACAGGTACAGATGTCTGCTCTTTCCAGATCCCCTTTAACCTTGATCTACATGTGGAAGGTGCTGGAATAGCACTATGATAAAACACAGTGCAAGCTGGCCCATTTAGTATTTGACCTGGGAACAGTTTATCCGGTACTACCAGTTGATTAAACAGGCTCAACACCAGGGAAAGTTCCTGTTAGGCTGCAGGATGCTGAGCTCATTTGCTGACCCAGGGATTCCTGCAGAGGATGGGAGCAAGCATCCATGCAGCATCCTCATGCCTTCAGCATCAGATCCTCCAGAGGAAGCCTCAAGAAAGCCCACACCAGTGCAGCACTGGATAACTTACAAAGGCAAATTTTCTATCCAGTTTCAAGCAGCTGATAGGTTGGTTACTTTCTGAAGCATAAGATTTTTCTGTCTTGGGATGTTTATTTTGAGACCACTTCGGTTATTCCTCTCAACATCTAGGCTTTCTTGTTTTGCTGAAATGGTTGACTACAAAGCACTTCAGGGTACTCACTTGCCTCTGCAAACAGGGAAGGTGAGAAAACAGCCAGGGCTGGTACTCTTCTCCCAGCGCTCCCAGCCCAGCTATTCCTCTGAGACCTCTAGCATCATCCAGAAGAGAGTGGACTCATCCATGTGCTAATTCTGCACTTACTGCTGGCTCATTTAATCACTCCATTTCCAGCTTCATAACCTAGAAGAAAGCGTTTCTCTCCGCTAGAATAAACTTCAGGCTTGGCCAGGGTTCAGAGTGAACTCCAGCAAGATTTGCACACTGGTGTCCCAGAAGAAATGCATCTTTATAAAGTGCTGCACACCAGCTAACAACCAAAGCCCCGCCAAGCGAGCAGGGACCAAAAGGGAGTCTGGAAAGCGATGTGTCCTCTCAGGGTACAAGGGGCAGACACAAAGTCCCAAAGCAGGAGGTTTTCAGCAAAGAGTGGGAGTTGGGAGAGGCTGGTTACAGCAGTGAATGTCCCCAAAGGGATACACAGCAAAGGCAGGCCTTTCCTAGCATCAGTACAAATACTTCTCTGACTGTCTTTGGGTCCTAAGCCAACAAAACTTCAAATTTCCAGCTCCAGCAGGAAATTTGACTGGACTGCGATCTGCAGGGGTGATTATCCTGAATGCACTACCACTGGAAAGGACCTATTTCACTTAGGAAAATAGGCACAGAGAATGAATCTGCAAAGAATTTTACCCTAACCCAGATACCTTCACATTTAATCTTGCTCCAGCCTTATCTTATGATCTTTTACAGTTACCAAATGCCTCGATGTTATCTAAATATTTCTTTTACCCACTTTCATCATCTTGTGTAGATCGTAAGTATTAGTCATTTGGCAAGTCCCCTCTGGAGTTTGAACAAATGCAAAAACAAAACCAATCAAGAAGTATCCCTTCAGACAATGAACAGAAATTTATTGTTTTTATAAAACTTTCTCTCTTTTAGGTCCAGTACAACTAGTTCTTTTCACTGAAGTTAAAATAATTAATTTTTTAATGCTAATGATTCTATGATTTGGAAGTACAAAATGCTGTAGGCTACAAAGGACAAAAATACAGCTAGAGTTAAAAACTTACATTATAAACGGTCCCTTAAACCCTAGTGTGGTATCCTTTTATCATTCCTTCATTCAGAGGTTAGTAGGTTATTAACCTGTGTCCCAAGGGAGAAAGGATGCACATCAATTATATCAATTGAATAGACAAATAAAAATCAAATTAAAAATTTAACACGCACAACCATAATTACAATACAGTGCTTCTAAGAGGAATTTCATCTGAGGAATGAAATGTAGAAATGCTTTCTCAATTTTAACTGCAATTTACAGAAGCAGGAAAAAGTAGCCAGAGAGAGGCATCCTTATGAAACTGAAGTTCATACAGGAGATTTCAATGGAGTCTTTAGCCCTGACACATTACTGTGACAGATCTATTGTAATTTAATCAACAAGTCCAGTATTTAACACTATGAGGAGCACTTTAAAAACAGACATTTATTTGTGTTACCTCTAGCCCAAGTCTAGCACAGGCATGGTCAAAGCTGAAGACAAGGGGTTGCACGGCTTTCCTAACACAGATGCTGAGGATGCACCAAGCCCCGCTCTCCAGCCTGGCACTGGCAGCACCAGTTCACTACCTCTCTGTGCTAGTATGCCCACTGCCAAACACAAATAAAATGTTTACCCACTTATCACATGCTATCAGTAGCTACGATTTTCATGAGGAAAGTAATGCAGTCATTTATTTCACCTGTGATACAGCTAGTTTCAAGATCATCATTAAAACCTGAGTGAGCCAGGGAAACCTATTTTTTACATACTTTTTAAATTGTGCAGTTGTGGTCTTCTGGCTTTCGTGCTCTCTACTCCTAACAGAAAAGAGTAAATATTTAGAGGCATCCATCAGAGAAAAAAAAAATCCATTCTAAATCTGCCACCCGCTGAGAACTTTTGATTGCAATTTTAGACTAAGATGCAAAAATATTTAGCTCATTTAAGTAATTAAATGTGTTTATACTCGGTAATTATATGTATTAACATTGGCATATTTAAACGATTAAATAAACAACCATAACACTTCTGCCTTTCATGGTGTTTACCTATCACAACAAGCTCCAGCTCCATGAACCCTCCAGCTGCCAAACTCCTGCTGGAAACACGAGGATGCATGAAAGGTCCCTGGCCATTCAGTAACCACCTTCCATTGTCACCTTCCATTAATGCACATGAAAACAGATGTGAAGAACATAGTGGCATGGATAACTCATTTCAGTATCTCCAAGGGATGGCAGAGAAGAGAGAGGAGGCAAGACCAAAAGGAAAAAAAAAAAAAAAACTGGAAGAGGACAGACAGGCTTTTAAGAGAGCTATAGTGATGCAAAAAGCTGCATGTATCAGCACGTATAAAACACAGGAGCAGGCCTCTACCCAAAATGCCCTTCTCCTAAAACTAACAACTAGCAAGTAGATACAGTTTCAACAGTTGTTTTAAAATGATAAAGGGACCATTTTGAGGTTGTAGCGAAGTTCTCCAGTGGCACCAGTAAACCTCTTCAGGCCTTCCATGAAGGCTCAGAAGTACCACACAACAGTAAAAATCGCATTATTCCTGCAAACATTGCACAAGAGTTCACCTGAAAAGCTGTAAAACAAACTATACGACCAACATGCAAACACAGGACCTTGAGATCCTCATTCTTCTGACAAAACACCAAGGAGAGCTTGCAGAAGAAAGCCAAAACCAAAAAAAAACCAAACAAACAAACAAACAAAAAAAAAAAAAAAAAAAAAAAAAGTCTCAAGAAATAACTGAAGTACAGGAACAAAAAGAGGCTTTGATGAATGCTTTCCATCCCAACATAAAAACCAAGATATGGTGTTATTTTATTATATACTACTTTAACTCCAAGGACAGCATGACATGTGAGACCATAAGCTTGTTTAACTTGCCTCCAAACAAACACCACCACAAGTAGAATGCAGATGCTGTCAGAGAAGATAGAAAATACCAGGACACCCCCATGTACTGGTAAATATGTACCGGTGGGAAATATGGGCATTTCTGGTGTAAGAAAATACAGAAAGACTAAAATCAAGGCAGCCAAACCCTTCCCTTTTACCATACAGGTTTGGCCAATCTTCCCCCCAAGTCACTGCTCATCCAAGCCCTCACTGGCAGGCACAGGGGATATGTGTCTCTTCCTTCCCCTCACTGCCTGTACTTCTCAAGCCAGAAACAACTTTTGAGCAATGACTCCCCATTATCTTAACACCGAAGCTCGGAAAGAAGCAAGAGGCTCCACTTCTCTCTGCAGATTTGCCTGTAAATTCAGCACTTCATCATTTGTGAGCTGAGGACAATTACTCAGAAACAAATAGGGAATGAAGGCAGCACTGCGATGGAGCTATGCCATTTTAATGCTATTTCTGTCTATATAAAATCTTCTGTAATTTGTTTACGACTACCAGATTCAACAATAGTGTGCAAATGCAAACCCATTTATGTTAACGTCCCCTCTCTCTCCTTCTCAGATCAGATTCTGAATAAAAATTAGGTAAATACTCTGTTTGAAAATATATAAGATGAGAACTAGTTGAGGAGGGAGCAAGAGAACCTCCAAATGCACGATCCTATCAACCACATTATTTTTTTTTACTTAATAACTTAAGTGTACTGTTAGTGAAATTACAACCTGCTTGTGACACAATAAATTTACAACAAAATTCATTCCATAAATTATTCAATTCACTGACTGCAACTACGCTGAGAAATATCACCATGAGCAGATGATTAGCATGTGAAAGGAAACCCATCTCCAGACTGAAACAATCACTGTCACACCTCCATTTGAAGATGCCTAGTGGAGTTTTGTAAAATTACCATTAAGAATACACATTTAAGGCTTTGTAGTTTCTATAAAAGCATTAAGTATTTGATTTACATTAGATTCATTTGTTCTTTCTTCAACTGTCTCTTTTTCCTACAAACCATAACTGTTTCAATAAATGCTGGCTCAATCAAGTGTGCATTAAAACAAAAGAATTTAAGTTCAATAAAAGTGATGAATCAGAACTAGAAGTTAACCTTCCCTCTTCCTCCCCTTCCCTTGCCACATGACTGCTACAGCAGGAGAAACAGGTTGATTTGTTAGCCTAAAGGCACAAAATAGTTTTGTCCCACGGGGACATACACTCCTGGAGAGATAACCCAGGGCCCAGACTACCAGCATGGAGTTATTGAATCAAATGTCAAGTCCTTCTAACTGTCCGTAAGGAGAGGTCGGTAAAGAAGAAACATTTCTATGCAACACCTTATCTTCCTCCAGATAAGCAGCAGCACTCTCAATGAACAAGATTTGGCATCTCACAATCTAATCTGAACTAAATTATTTTGGGTATCCACCAAGTAAAAAATTTAGCAGAAGTTTAGCAGTTAGATTGGCAGTCTTCCCAACTACAGGCGAACAAGACCTACTGAACGTAACAGATCCCAGGCACCATCAGCATCTACCACAAGCATGAGCAAAATTGATGGAAATGCTTTACCAGGCTGCCGAGATGGTTTCTTCAGCTTCTGCAGTTATTTTTAATAGCTACATAGCAGCTATATAGCAGTAGGGGAGCTGACTACAGCTGTATATCCCATACATCATTGCAACAGAATACTAGCAGCAATTCTTCACAGCAGTCCCTTAAAAATATTCCAATAGAGCAATGAAAAACTTAAAACCTCCCACTACAGTCTCCTTTTATATTAATTGTTTAAAGAATTCTTTTTATTTCAGGATGCAGGAGTAGCTACTCTGAAGACATGCATTACCTCCCTGATGAATGACCCACATCCAGCTACTGCAACACCCCACCCAGAGAAAACAAGCTGATGGATGAATTTTAAGCGCAATTTTCTCAGGTGACCTAGATGAGTTTATCAAATTGCCTCCATACAACAGACCGTTCTGATCCAGGCCTATGAAATGTAAACACCTTACCCATTAGAAGCATTTAAACAGCTTCCAGCATCTTTACCTCCTGCTGGATTTCCCAGCAAGAGTATAGAAAGGAGTATATGTAAAGAATTTATTTCCCTGGAAAGGAGAAGGAAGGATTCTTCTTATTCTGGGAATCAAAATGTTAATATTCACAAGATATTTAAAAAAAAAAAAAGTCCCAACACCAGTCTCCAAGTGATTCAAGAGTCACTGCCATGACAAAAATTCACTTTTGCAGACATGAGTGTTTCAAAATAAGAGCTTCTGTTTTTAAGCCACAAAATAACATGAATCTGATTTTTTCCTCACCAACTGTGCAACTTGTGTTAAAAAAAAAGGGAAGAAGAAAATAAGATTGTGGTGACCACAAGGAAAAAAAAAATCTAACCACTTTTTTTCTCTTTTTCCCAGAAACTTTATTGGCTCTTCATAAGACTGCACTTCTCCATTCATTGACAAATCACTTTATCTTTTATACTCCAAGTTCATTATCAGCACTCAGACATGTTCCCTAGTTCCTTCTCGAAGTCTCTCCCATCTGAAAGCAGTAGCTTACATTATTCATAAGGATAATCACAAATATGCAGAGAGCCATAGACATGTAATGGAGAGGCTGACTTGTATCCGATCCAAATTCCAGGCACTTCATGGAGCTTACGACTTTCCCATAAATTTTTGCAGCATGGACATACCTCCATTCTCAGCCACTCCAATAGTCCCAAAGCAGGGATGACTTTGGAAAAAGTTCTCATGTTCCCCCATAAAGTTTTATTTCTTTTGAAGAAGGGATATCAAGTAGATATATTATGCCACCTTCTCATGGGTCCTCCAGTTGGATCTATTTGTTTACGCACACCATATCCTGACTGTGCATACAAAAGGTACAAACGGTATTCATGCTCTTAAACAGTATTCTGGAATTTCAATGAAATTTAAAAAATTTCCAGACCATAAGAACAGCAAAATCAAGTTACTGTCATTTCCAATGACCCCATGAAAAAGCCATGAAAAGTCAGTGCCCTGGCTAACATTGACTGCCAGCAACTAACAACTGGGCATTTTTTAAGGCAATTTCTTTAGCTTTGGTGATCTCAAAGAGAGACTTCTTTCTTGTCTACCTTGCAAGAAGCACCCTGAGTCAGCCACAGTCCTGTGGCATTTACTTTATGAGTCAGAAGGCAGGAGTAAAAGCCCAGTTAACTTAGCAGAGGAAAAAAATTAAATATGTTTGTAACTACAGGGGCAGAAGTGATGCTTGCATATATTATTAAACAAGGGTAGATAGGAAAAGTGAGGGATCATCATGGCAGGGGCTTTTGCTTGTGCGTTAATGGAAATATCCCGACTCCTTTTGTACAAGATGATTAAATTACAGTAATAAAGTAATAGATTAAGCAAATGGAGGTATTTCTAAATCCCTCAAATCTGAGACCAAAAAAAGATTCTTTCCATCAAGTGTCAAACCCATCCTGAGCAGATTTGTGCCATCAGATGCAGTCTAAAAGGAAGAAAGAGACGATGCATTCATAGCCACATTAACCAGTAATAACTGTGTAACTTCAGCAGAAGACAGAATCATGGAGACATTAATAAGTGATGAGATCACAAAACATCTGGAGAAATGTGAGCTGATATAAAAAGTAGCCAGCAGAGTCTTATAAAGGGTAAATCTTGTTTGACAAATCTGCTGGAATTTTTTAAAGAGGTAACACAGACTGCAGACAGGAAGAAAACATGGGACATAATCTGTTTGGATTTTAAAAGGTTATTTGACACATCCCAGCCCGCAGGCTGGTGTATTAAAGTACAACAAGTCAAAAAATGCACCAACTTTGAATGGACAAATAAAATTAAGGAAGTTAAAAGCCTGGTAGTGTTATCAGCAAAAAACAGAGGGAACGAAGTAGAACATGCTTTGTTCTGTGCATGTGAGATAGAGGAAGACATCATAATGCAAACATCCAACCAGATGGATCACATTGAACCATTATGTGGAAAACAAAGTAATATACTGTATAATGGCCATGATATTAATTTTAACTGTAAAATGAGGTGGTTTAATATTAGAAGCCTTATGTATAATGATGCTTTGGAAGACTCACAACAGAAGAAATTGGGAGAGACTCTAGGAATAACTCCAGAAGATTTCATGACGGGCAGAAGACTAACAATGCAGACGGAGCCATGCACAACATGGGAAACTGTCTGAGTCCTCCGTGAACTGTGCACTGGCCAGTTAGGGAGACCACACTTGGGTTGCTCTCAAATAGGAGCAGTAAGCCTTTTGTCTTAAGGAGAAAGTGATAACAGTTTGACAGCAAACACACACAGAAGGGAAACACAAAGGCCTCTTCCTTTACTTTTTTAGTAGACCAAAGTTTCTTTATTATTCCTTTTCCCAAAATCCTTTAAAATCTGCATGGTTCTATCTGCCAGAATAAAGAATGATAACAATCTGCCCAAAATCAGGTTCTGACAGTTTATCAGTCTGCCCAGTAATTTTGGGTGGGCCAAAGTTTTAGGGCTTTTCCTTCCAGGGAAGGCAACCATGTAGTAGGATCATCCTTGAAGTTTTGATCCTTCCTGCTGCCTGGCAGAGAGAATAGCCACCATTCCCACATGGAAAGTCCATATGTAGATGGACAAGCATCCAAGGGCTGACTTAAGAAATAGTTCAAATTTAGGTCCTTCAGAAGTAGATCCCTGGCAGAGGGGAGATCTCCAAAAACTCCAGAAGCTGCAAGTCAACAGTGAACTAAGCAATGAATAACCCAGAAGCTAGAACATGTTCTCTTTGGTAATAGGCTCCACATTTATCTTGGGAAAACTGTGGGAAATTTCTCTCTCTTGAAACAGAGCTTACATTAGAGGGATCTAGTCTTAAAGGGTTAGTCTATGTTCGAGGGATCACAGACAATGAGGGCTCCAAAGATTTAGAGTTTTCACTAGACTGAAAACCTGGAAAACAAAACAAACACTCCAGAGTTCCTCTGGATGAAGGCAGCAAAAGAAGCATAGAAATAGAAACTAAACCCAGAACATTAAATCAAGGAAGAAAAAGTCTGGTCCAAAGGGTATGCTCTTCCATCTCTGGCTTGAGTATATGTAATAGTACAAATGCTCAGAGTGAAGGTACACACAGGGCACCTGCTCAAAGGAAAATGCACATCGGTATTCTCAGTGGCCTTCATTTTTTCTTGGTAAACAATTATGACTGAGATTATTTGTTCAGTTGTGGTGACTCCTCGTTGTATTGTTTGCAGCACAATTCTCTTTTATGTTCTGGAAGTGGATTCACAGGGAGCTCCAGCAGCCCTTCGCATCTTCACTGTTCCTTTGCACAAAAACAGTTGTCTTATTTTGGCTCAAACATCACTGGCCTTTTTTTCCCATGTGGTAGGCAGCAACAAGTAAAAACTAATGCAGTATTCATCCTCTGACATAATACATAAAACTTGATCACATTTTCTGCTTCTCAGCTGAAACATATTGATCTGATTACTCTTTGGGATGAAACATAGAAGACGACAAGTTCCTCATATATAAAAATAAACTATCTAATGTAGATGTCCAAAAACATATACAGTTATATTACATGTGTAGATCAATACATTATTTTTGTAAAGCATTTGGTCATCTCTGGAGATAAAGAACATATATGAAATTAAGCCCAAATTTACCACATTATGCCAGTTTAATATATCCATTAATAGCATTGATCTTAGTGGAGTCAAACTTTCAGGGAACCAGAGGATAACAAGGATAACCCAGAGAGGAGACAACCATAGAAAAAAAAAAGGGGGGGGAAGAAGGGCATTGTGAGAGGAGATGGGTCAGTGACATAAAAGGCAGCTGGCTTCTTGTGCAGGGTTTCTGATCCTGCCTGGCGTGGCTGTGCAGAGCATCACCTGAGAAGACAGTGCCAGGAAATTTGATAAGGAGTTTCTCATAAAACTGAAGCACAAGAGGCATCTGCCCCGGCCAGAAGTCTCTGGCTAGGTGTGAGGCAGAAAGACCTCAGATAATTAGCAAAAGCAAAAGCAGAGAACAGGGTAAAATGCACAAGAAAAAAGAAAGACAGGGCAAAATGCAGAAAAAAAGATGCAGTCTGTGACTGCAACCAGCACTGCCGGCTTTGTCTAAGCAACGAGGCTTCCAGCTCGTTGTTGTCCACATAGGGGCATGACCCACCCAAGCCACCCAAGAATAAGTCTTCAAAGAAAACTCAGTTCAGCATTTTCCAACTTTTAGAATTTGAAACTTAAACTCCTTTTCACCTTTTCTTTACCCAAAAAAAAACCCAACAGGAATATGCACGGAGGATTGTTTTCAAATGCAGCCTGCAGTGCAGCAGGCTGCTGAGGCAGCAGCACAATCTTGAATTACAATTTTTATTTATTATTTTGTTGCACTCCCCATGTTTTTCTTACAGCATAGAGAAGGAAAAAGGCAATTTTCAAAAGTTTACAACTCAGCTCTACCACAATGAAACGTCATTTGGGAAACAGAAAAGTGGGGAAAGAAGGACATTTATGGCAAATCTCCACTGCCAGTCCTTTTTCTTACCTCTTTACAAATGTCTGCAGAAAACACCAATGGAATTAAGGCTTACAGCAAAAAAAAAATCATAAATATGCTACAGTGGAATATGTTAAGCAATCCCAGTACTATACATACACAGCTCTCTTTTTAAGAGATCATATAGAAATATACTTGTAACCATGTAAATGTATGTTGTCCATGGGCAGGATGGTGCACTGCAATGGGTTTATGACAGGCAGCACCTGGGTGAGAGGCAAGGCATTCCACTCTCCTGACTATGCCAATACAGCCACACACCACAGCATGCCTTTGTCACAAATTTTACTGGGATTTACTTTGGAAATATTCTAGCAAGCACTTATACATATGTTTTAGGGAGACTTACTTAATTCTTCCACCTGCAAAACTTTAACTGCTTTGTATTTAATTGCCTTAAACCTCAGAAGGAAAGAGGTAAAAATATGAAAAGAAAGGCCCTGGGTTTCTTCTCAGTTGAAGGGCCTCAGCAGAGATTCCCTTTAGCTTTGGTAACATTAACAGGCATAAAACCAATTACTAGAATGAATTCAAATAATTTTTTTCTCCCAAAACTCTTAAGTTTAAAGCCAATCCTTGTGAGCCTCCCTGAACAAAAGGAAAGAGCTGAGCCTACTGAAACAGAAGAGAAGTCTCCCTCTTATCACTTGTGGGGTGAAAACAGGAAGAAAAGGAAATGTGATGAGCAGATGTTTTGAACTAACAGCTGTGAATAACATTGATCAAATGTTTGTACTGTTGAAACAAACTGAGCTGTCAGCAGAGAACAGGTAGAGAGGGCAAGGATGCATGAGTGACTGTTTTAAATTATTGTAGCGAGTTTGCTTGCAGATAGATAAACAGAGAAACTATACCTGCATCCAGTACTCATTACAAATGACTGGCCACCTGAATCTCAGACCTGACTCAGGAGAACTGAACTCCAGAAACATGGAGAAACTTTCTTTAAACACCTTTGAGCATTTCATCGCTATTCCTAGAACTAAGCCCAGACTCTCCCCCGATGCCAAGAGGCAATCCTCCAAAAGATGGAAGTCATCACCAGCCAGGAGCTGATGCCAGCCCAAGCAGTGCTGGGTCCAGCCCTGTGCCCTAGCCCAGGGCCTGGCAGGGCTGCTGCCAACAGGAGAGCCAGGAGGGTAGAAGAGGGAAAGACATAGTCCGCTCAGTCAAATGCTTTCAGATTCCATGTTAGAAACCAGGACCACTTACAATAAATCATTAGTGGGGCTTGTTCCTGGTGTTCCCTCCAAAACTGCAAAACTAACATTAAGAAAGAGGTTGAAGAGACAAAAACTAATTCAGCAGTATGCAATGCGTGTTTAAAATGTATCTAAAACCATCCCTACAGCCCAGATTCTGGAATGAAGTTGATGGCGATTTCACCAAACTGGTCCATAAGCATCATTAGACACAGTGCAAAACAGGAAGAAAACATATGAAAATAAGAACACACATACTGGCATGTGAGGCAGGGAGTTTATGGTCAAGCATTAAATTTTTTCTAACTGCAATATGGAGTCTTAAAATAATTTCTGCATAGGCTTTCTGTGTAAAAAGCACAGTCAGTGAAAAGTTACACTAATTTAAACAAAATTAATAAAGAAATGTTCTGCTTCTTTTTATCATCTTTCTACCTCTCATCATTTATCATGCAAATTAAATTGCAGTAATAGAAAATGTAAAGAAAACAAACTCTGCAGTATATTGAAACCTCTATCCAGCAAGAGATAAGGTTGAATATTAGAAGGAAAGGTGCAGAAAATTAGCTGTCCATACAATAACTGGGAGGGAAACTGTTTTATTTAGCCTGGAGGGATTTTTTGTTGCGAACTGACTAAATTAAAATCCAGACTATTATACCCAGTATCACACCAGAAAACGCCTTTTCCTTGCACTTTTAGATAAATTTTCATTGATCTCATTTTATGCATGATTACATTTTTAATGAGATGTACAATATTTCGAAGCTAATTTTAAATGCCTTCTCTCTCTCTCCTTCCTCCATTCCCCTTACCTCCTCCCACCGTATACACACTTACTGCTTGTTGGATTAACAGTTCTGATAAATTGCTAGACCAGAAAGGAGCATTACCGAGAGGAAATAAATTACTTCCATCTTTTGCAGCTCCAGCATAGTAAAGTAACCTTAAAAATGCCCGCTGTCTAATTATGCCACCTTGCAATTCTTTCCAAATGCAATCATTTTATTTCATGTAATAATTTTATTTGTTGTCAGTAACCCTGAAAAATGTACCGATTGTGGTAAGAAGTCACCTTCCTCTGCCAGCAGAACCAGCCATGGAATCAACGCTCCCTTGAAATTCAAAACTCCTCTAGAAATAAAATCTTTTATTCACAAGATCTTTGACTCTTGTGAATAAACTACAAAGCAGGTGAACTGGTAGTGGGTGAACTGGCTTATTGCCAGAGCACAGTGATCTTTACTTTAAAATATTAGCCAATAATTGATTTTCAGCATGGAAAACTTGGCTTGTTCCCAGAAGTTTTAAACTTTATTTTCTTCCTTTGACTATTTTTGGTAAAGTCATATCCTATAAAGCAGAGGGGGAAATTGCAGGGACAAAGTACAAAATAAAAGTTCTGCCTCTAACCCATCATTAAATACGTGGGATTTATTTCCCTCTTTGAGAGCTGCTTTTTTGTGAATAGGAGTTGGTTTATTTGTGTGATGGGCAGAGGTTTGAAGGAGCATATTGCAATGCCCAAGTCAGCAAGCACAAGAACAGAAAGATGCCTCAGAGATGTTGATACATGCGAGTAACAGTCAGAAAATGAGAGCAGTGAAAGACTGGCTAAAGGGTACAAACAGCAGTAGGCTGATGATGTAATGCCTTCAAAATGGGTACAAGAGAAGGAGGTTTTGCATATCATATCACCTTCTGTACACTGAATATCCCATTCCTACCCTGTGATATGTCAAACAGCTTCACTCTTTCCAAGCCTAGTCCTTGGGCCACCACTGCCTAGTTCAAAGCTCACACACCACCCTGATAAGCCCCCACCAGCCCTGCACAGGCTGAAAGACCCCCCCCTGCTCCACCATCCCTCAGACAAACAGGGCTGTCTTTTTCCCTGCTTGCCTCTGGTTTTCCTCCAATTACTCAGTATCTCTTTGGAAGCACGATGCTCCCACCAGATATTGAAATGTAAGCAAGGCTTTGCATGTCCTGACCGGGGCAAGATAATAACTGTACCTTAATACATAAGGTAACACATCCCAGAAGGTTATACCACCAAGACACTAAAATATACACCATCCTACTGTCAAGTCACCAATCGATTTGTGGCTACCTCTGTAAATTTTTTTGCAGTTCTCCTCCCTAGCCAGTTTCTGTCCATTTTGTATTTAGAAAGGTAAAGTAATAAATAAGTATAGCCAATTAGGTATTTCATAATTTAATTTCAACTCCATAATTTCTGAACATTTTTCAAACTTTCCAAGATTGTCCTGAATTGCTCTTTTGTCCTCCAGAGGGATAGCAGCCACTCTCCTCCTTTCTTCTGCCAGCATGAAGAGCACATGCTCTACTTCATTGTTCACAGCTCCCATGCAAGGCAAACCCTCCCAGCTCTCTGCTTCATTTACCTTCTCTGTCTAAGAACTAATATTATTTATTGATAACCACACGTTTGGAAAATTGAACTCCTGGCTCATGTGCACCCATCTTCCAGGGTGCAGACAACCGTAAGCAAGGCTGTGTGGCATCACAACAGAGCATCACTGAACTTAAAATGGATCACAGCTCCAGCCTCCTTCAGGCCAGCAGGGTGGTGACACCTGGGAGAGAGTAATTGGGTTGACTGTATGTAATCTGCAGTTACCAAACCCCTAGTGCCCTTTTGCATTTCTGCTGCAGCTGTTCATCCCCAGTCACAGTTGTATCAGAAGGGGCCAAGAGCACCTTTGGCACTGGATCTGCAATGCCAGCAGGCCTGGTGATAAGAAGAAACAGGTCAAGAGGGAGATCAGGGACCCTGAGATGGGATAGCCTTGAACTAGAGCAGTAATGGAAAATATGAGAAAACTGGCGAGGATGCCAGGGGAAGGAAAGAGGGCTGGGATGGAGTCTGGGCTTTGAAAAACATGGAAATGAAGGAGAAATGGAGGAGTATCCGCTCAAGATGAAGCATCATAAGAGGGGATTAGGAGTTTAGACCTGGGACAGTGGAAATGAAGCCGAGTAAAACATCCCACAGACAATGGGAGCAGGAAGGAATCTTAAATGCAAATCCACATTTCACAAAGGATTTATTGTTATCCAGCACTGCTTTGAGAATTAAGTGTTTCCATCAGAAGTCTTGTCCCAGTGCACTAACACGACAGACAGCATGAGCCTTTCCAGATGTGGGAGCACGGATGGGCTTATGGACCTGCGAAGCAAAATGCTTTCCTACTCTTCCCAAATAGATGAGCAGGACCTTTACACAACATGAGAAAAATTATCACTACCAAGAAAGCATCGTTACAGACAACTAGATAACAGCATCCTGAAATCAGAACCAGTGCATGAAAACACAAAAAAGTTCTAGAAAGGTAAACACTGAAAAAGAGGGGGAATATAGATCATGGAGCAAAATCTGACCCTCAGGATGTACTCTCAATTCATATTATACTATAGCCTTTGTGGTGAAATTTCAAAATCATAAAATTTCCACAGCTAAACAATAGCTAAAAAACATTATCCCAGGTAACTTGAGCTCAGCTGCTATTAAACAAACTTTGTGAAAAAATAACGACTTCCACAGATATACTTTGAAACACCCTGCAAATGATGCAGGCAGGAAAGAAAAAGGGGCAAAAGAAGGGGCTGGAGAAAGGAAAAAACATCCCATGCAGAGTAAGCAGACTATAAATTCACAAAAAGACCAGCTAGAGATCAGGACATCCACGGCAGCAAACTTCTAGCAAGAAGCATGCCTTCTTAAAGGAAAAACAAACTAATTGCAAAGCAGTAAGAGTAGAGGAATATAGCTAACACTTTAAATGCAAAAACCTATACATGCATGTGGCTTCCACATGCACTGAACAGGTCCATCTTTCTCCAAATACATGGTGTGCAAGCAGTAGACTATTTACATTTGCTCTGGCTGCTGGCATTGCATGCATGTCTTTTTAAGAAAACCGTAGTACAAACTAAACACAATTTCCCTGCATTACCTATGGCATGTAGTCTCATAAGGAATTTGAATCACTGACCCACCCCCTAAGGAGGGAAAATCTGCAGTGGACAGTCCATGCATGTTAGCTGCCCACCTACAGCAAACCACAGCAAAGTATGATTTACATCTGTCTTTTTAAAATACTGAGTTTTGCAATGAAAATTTGTATTGAGGTAATGCACACCATATGGGGTTAAACCCTGGATTCTTCTGTCCCAGTATCTGTTTCTGACAGGACCAGTAGCGGGTGCATTAGGCGAGCACAAACCTTCCCCATGCACAGTAAGCATTTTAGCATTTACCCTACCAAAAAGGTGTTTCTCTGTGCCCAGTTGCATACAGTGAATGCCCGAGTTCTATCCTAATTCTGCAGGTATATCTCAGACCGGGACTGTTTTCAATAGAGTACATTTTCAAAATAATCCCAGACATTTGGCAGGGAAATTGCAAAAGCTGCTTGTAGGCTGTATGTAACTTTTAACACACAAAAACAATTATTGCCTTCATTTAAATAGCTCTCCAAACAGATCCCGTTTGTTTGCTGGCAAGTTGAAGAGCCTGACCTGAGTCTGCATTCAGGAATGCAAACTTCTGGACAGTGCTCAATCATGGGCTCTTACCTAAACTCCCAATCCCAGCTCCGGTGCAAATAGCCCGGGATGAATGGAGGCCAGCCCTGGGCTGGGAATGGCTAAAGGCAGGGACAGGGGCCACCGCGCAGAGATAAACTCTTTGTTTTGACACACGCGTAACCAACTCCCACACCCTGTTATTGCTGCTACTGCTTTATTAAAATGCATAAAGCAGCCAGAAGCAAAGACACCAATAAATTCTTCTGTAAAAGCAGAAATGTTTTTTTCAAATGGCTCCCTTAACACTAATAATCACAGCTCTCTTATGTGTACTTGACTCTGGTTAACCTTTTTCTGGCACTTTTTAACTTCTCCAAGTCAGGTACTAATATGGAACTAATGTGGGGTTTATTTTCCCTATAGGAATTGCAGAAAGAGCACTGCACATTATCGTAATCATGCAAGCTCCTTCCAGAAACTGCAGGACTTTAGATCAAAGCATCCGCATTATGGCACAGGAAAAGAATTTAATAACAATTGTGGGACTAAGCATTTTTTTTTTAATGTTAAGGGGGTTTTATTGAATATTAATCCTATAAAATGCTCCTGAAAGTTGGCAGAAGGAAAACTGATGTCCCAAATAGTTACCGCGGCCTTCCACATTGCAGGGATGCAATTGCAGTGTAATCAGAATTCATCATGCCATTAGCAGAAGGACAACAGGAAAGGAGACACTTTCTCCTGCATCATGCTGTTTGAAACAACAAGAACTGTGAGAACAGAGCTTGTAATTGTTAACCTTAGCCAAGCACTTGAAGTTTGCGTGTTTTTTTGGTTTAGAGCTTGCAATTTCTTTCAGTACAACTCATGCTCAATATTTGCACTTTCAATTTTACCTTCTCTTAAAGATTTGCACTATATTTCATCTCCCAGGGGAACGGAAATACTGGAAATGTGTTTGCTGTGAAAATGAACAAGAGGTACCTAGAGTTCTGCCTGCCACCCCATTTCTAACTGCTGGATACTTTCCTTTTTCTAATTTTTTTTTCCTGGAGGAGGTCACTCCAGCTCCCCAACACGGCTGCAGTCGTGCTCTAGCTGCATTAATCCCTGCCCTGCTGAGCTGCTGGAGAAACAGGAATTCATCTGACACCAGCAGGGGAAAGACAGAAGGAAAAATTAAAGGGAAAAAAATGAATGAATAAATAATTCAGGGAAAGGATGAATACTTGAACAAAGAAGTGTCTGTGCAGGAGGGAGCGTTAGGCTGTACTAGAGTAGATAAGAGCACCCACTGACAAAGGCATACTTGACAAAAGCAAAGCTAGTTTACCTGCCTGGGGCACAGTGACAAGAGCATCATCTCTGAGCATCATCTGGACACACACACTGAGTGCTGTGGGTGAGATCTACTGCCACCCAAATGCAGTACAGGTAAACCACACAAAGCCAAGAGGTACCAAGCGTTGGGCACAGACCCTGTCACTGGCATATGCCTGGGAAAGCCTAGATTTGCTGCCAGCCAGCTCAGCTGCTATTGGACAGACAGATGCCTGGCACAACAACTTCTTTTGCTCCCTAAGTGTCCAGTGCCACAATCACCTGCCTTAGGATTTCCCAAGTAACTTATGAAACCCCTGAGGCATGGGTTAAGTATCCACACCATGGAAAATATCCTATGTTTTAACCTCCATTTCTAATAACTTATAATACCTTTTCTCTCTGCTTCACAAGCTAGACTCTGTTTTAACAGAAACTTCGTATTAGTTTCTTATATTGAGACACCTCTATCTTCTTTACTAGAAAAGGAAAATCTTTCATTACGTATCACATTATAATGTTTAGTTAACAGCCTGAAATGAAGCAAGTACAGAAACTACTTTTACTGTCATCTCTACCACATCAGTCCGGAGTTTGTTGGCACTTGGAGACATTATCTTACTGTTTATCATACAGATATCCTAAACCAATACGCACCTTCAAGCATCCCCATCCTTGCCTAAAGGGGATATACCTGCCACAAGAATCAAGACTAGGGACTGAGCAAAAAACACAATAATACATTTTGATCTCACTGTTTTATCAATGCAGTCTTCCAAGTTTATGAGCATTTGGCTTTATTTTACACCAGACAACTCAATGCTGCCTCGGAGCAGGCTGCCAGATGTGCAGTGTTTACTTCTGCATCTTTATCATTTGTGACGGGTCAAGTCAAACAGAAACCTCCTGGGGAGCCAAGACCCCTGTCCCAGCTGCCCTGCCCGTGCTCCTCTGGGCAAGACTCTCTAAACAGGTTGACCATATTTGTGACATGTCTGGAAGTTATTTTGGATTTGGTGGTGCCACCCAGCATCTGGGGCTGGGATGCAAAATTATGCTCTAAACATCTTAAAGACCAACAAGGTGGGTGCTACAATAGAAATTCAAGATGTGAACTAGGTATGTGAGGACCCCAAGAACAGCAAAGGTAGTTTTGATTCATATCCACGTAGAGATTTCTCAAGATAAAAAGCTTGCACCTATGCAATGTCAAAGAATATATGTGCCATCAGGTGCCCTCAGAATTCTCTGCATGTTTGGCATTTGAGAAAGGTCAGAACATCAAATGGTTGTAGACATCTCAGCAACACATAGCATTTTACTATACTACTTACTCTGCTGCCACCTAAACTTTCTTTAAAACTCCCTAGTAACTGATTTTTCTCCCATCTTTGAAAGACTTTTGCTTAGTCTTAAAGATTTAATTATTGATTGCTTTTTTCTTACTATCGCCTAAAAATTTCTTTTGTTACATTCAGTCCCTCACCTTCGGTTTGTAAGATGGACATCCTGCTGTATAACAGTTCTTTCCATCATTGCTCACAGCCATGGGCATTTTGTATGCTGATGTGGCTGCTTAGTCACTGCTTAGCCAAGCTGCAAAAATTTACCTTTCTTAATCTTTTCTCATAAGTCAATTCTTCCAGGTCCCCAGGTCTCTTTGTTGCTTTTCTGTGAACTTGTTCCAGTTTGTTAACAGAAAGCTACTGACGTGGTGCCAAAGCAGGGCACAATTTCCCAGCTGCAGCCACAGGTCAGTACAGGGGTCGCTATTATTTTCCTGTTCTTTACCATGCTGGTTTAGTGCAGACAGTCCAAGTCTATACTGTTCATTTTTCCTATATGACACTGCAAACTCATCTCTAACTTACTGTCTGTTGTTAACCTGAAATGTCTCTTAGCATTGCTATTGCTCAGGTTCTTTCCTATTGAATATACCTGTGATGGATTAGTACTTTCATACACAAGCAGTTGTATCATCTGTATTTTTCAAGGCTGAAACTCATTTTTTCCTTTCTTGCTTCTAACTTCTATAAATAACGGGTATTATACCTGTATAAAACACCTCACTACTCATCATTCTCCAAAGTTAGTCTCATAATGTTTACTTCATCTCTGAAGTTATTAGAGGTTATTAAAGAAAATGCATACAATTAATTCAGGACCAGCCACACGGCTATAAATAACCCACCAACACAACATTAACCATTTTGCCTTTACTGCTGTTCTAGCCTTTAGCCTTTTGTTCGAGTTTTCCATTCAGTAGGCAGAGCTTCCACCTCTATCACCAGAATAAACTTTTCAAACACAAGTCTGTGAGAAATCGAGGGCTGCTTTACTCAAATCTGCCCCAGGGAATCTATCGCCTTCCTCACACCCACTCCCTTTTGTAGGTAAAATGCAGGGAAGGACCTTTGAAGAATCCCATTATCTGTGTTGCTAATGAGTCTGCAATTTTCAGTCTCAAGCACAGTTAGGATTACCAGCTCCTGGGCCACCTCCTGAGTCAGCACTTTTACCACTGTTGGGAGTTGTTTGAAGACTGGAAAGGCACATACAGGAAAAATTACTTTTCTCTTCTTGCTGTATCTACTGTAATCACTTTATGATTTCTGCACCAGTCCCATCAAAAATACCAGGGTATGAAAAAACTGAGGACTCAGATTAAGTCAAAGCCCTTTACTACAAAACCCATGTCTACGGGGCTACTTTGAAACTGCCTCTCAGTTTTATCATGCCAGCATCTTTTTCCCCACTAAAAAGCACTCAAGAAACTTTGAGATGGTGGAAAGCTGATCACGTAACAGTCCTCTATTTGTGGCTAAGCCTAGCAATCTTCACAAAATGACAGCCAGTTTTCAGAAGATACACACACCCTCATCTGAGCTCAGCCTGTGGGTTTTCTACAGATCAGAAGGATGCCAGCATGTTTAACCCTCCAATTTCATCTTATCCATAAATCTCCCAAGTATTTCTCCTTTAAGCATTCAAAGAGAAAACTTCAAAATAAGCTAAAGGTAGGCATTTTATTGTAGTGAAAGAAAAAAAAAAAAAATCCAAAAGGAGATTGCCATTTTGACAATCTGTTAAAAAAATCAAACCAAAAAACGTAAGGGAGAAATCTTGCCTACATACCTGTTTTAATGTACCATGCAGACCATCTGAGTTACATAAACAAGAAAACCTCAAAAGCTGTCAACATCTGAGTATTTTAAAGTTGCTGTAAGGCAATTTTTTGGCAAGTGGTCATGTAATTATTTGTTCTGGAGACTCCGCATCCACTGCAAGAAGCAGTGAACACAAAATTGCAGACATTTTGCCTGAACATGGAGCAGAAGTAAGTGAACGGTTCCTATTTCCTAGCAGTCTGTTCCAACTTGGGCTCAACCACAAGAAATTTCTATTTTTCAGAAATAGACTTTAGTCTTACAACATGTAGCTAAGGGGTAAAACAGTTGACTGAGATTGTTGGAGATGCCCATTTCCAGGCTACAGAACACCTTGAGGACACGATAGGGCCCTTGAACTGGAGACTCCTCTGAGCAAACCCCAGAGATGGGCAAGGGCAAGCCTCCACATCTCCTTGCCATCATGGAATGTTAGTATCTCCAAACTGCCTTTTCCAATGGGAGCTCTGGACCAACTTTATGTCAAATGGAGGGGGAAAAAAAGCAGGAATCAGTAAGTTTTTAGGTGTAGATCACTGACAGAAGGCCATTGTCAAAGTCCAGGCTGGCCAGACTAAGGTGGATTGTGCTGAGCATATCAGGACCAAAAGAAATTCGAAGAACTGGTTTATTATTTGATGGAGATTATTATATTACTAAAAAGGATACAGACAGGGCAGAACTGGTCAATAAACATTTTGTTAGGAAAGACAGAGACAGTGTACTCAAATCAGATGAAGACAATGAACTAGTCTGAGTCTATTTCTAGCCAAGGGGAGTATTAAACAATCTAAAATCTGATGCATTGTGCTACTATGTCATGAAAGAGTTGTCAGGAGAGATCACTAATCTGTCAATATGAACTGAAAAAAGTTACCATACCAGGGAAATTGCAGAACACTGTAAAAGCTTGAAGATTATATCCATACTCACACAGAGCAAGCAAGACTTGTAACTATAGGTTACTTAACCTGACATCAATCCTCAGCAGAAAGTAATGGAAGTTAATATAGAGTTTGATCAATAAAATATTAGAGGATGGGAATAAAATTAACTTGAGTCACTAATGTTTTGTACAGTCTTGTTGAGCAAACATTGATTTTTTTTAGGTTTCATAGTGTTGTTTGAATTGACTGATTCTGAGTCAGAGCCTTTGGACAAACAGGGCTGCTCCATGCAGTAAACCCCTTCTCAGGGCTTTCCCTCCTCTGGATCCACAGCAGGTGACTGTCACCAGTGGAGGGGCAGAGATACAGGCCACCAGGCATCACACAGGGGTTTTTACATCCTAACTAGACCCTCACTGTCACAAGTAAGCTACTTCACATTGGTTTGAGGGCAGCATACCCCATCCTTCACTTGAAGTGATCTTCTGAAGTAGACCCTGGAGTACTGGGTCACACCACTGAGAAACACATGGCAAAACATAAGAAAATCCAAGTACTACTACATAGTATTGGCACAAATCCATTTTATCTTACCAGTTCTCGCAGCCCAAGCGAGATGGCTAAGGGCAATAGAAAAACCATCCCCACAAAGTGAGCACGTGCTGGTGGAGGTACTCCATACAACTACCACCGTTGCATCTGCTGCCCCTTGCACCAGAATTGCTTCACAAGCCACTACATCCAATTCTGCGGAGAAAATAAGAAAGCTAAACGGAAGTCTGGCCTCAATCCACTGAAAGCAGGAGATCATCTGTAAGTGTTACAAGGTGTTCCCATTCTGCATTATGGCTGGACTCCAAACTGAGCAGAAGCTGAAATAATGGCTTTTATTAAAGGGGATTGAGGCTGGCCCTTGGCTAGCTCCTGCACAAGCTTCCTGAGGAACAGGGGCTTTACGCTCACTCGTAGGAGAGTGCAACTGGTGTATCTAGAGAGTTTAGTTTTCAGTTGCTCAGGTAAACACAACTTCAGGCTAATTTTTATTAGTTAAATAAGTTCTCCATGCACAGATTTACAACACATGTGACGGACTCAAAATTTTAATTACAAGCAGAGAATTATTAAGTTGCTTATTTAAAAGGAGAGACAGAGCTAGTCTGGTGGCCTTCTGGTAGCACTCCATAACACGATGGAGAAGTCTGGGCTGGCACTCAGCTCTCCAGCAGTCTCACTTATGGGGCCAACAGATGAAGTATAATCATCTGCTGGAAGGGCTCCAATACTCATCTGGGCCTCCAAAGCCATTATTGCCTGGAAAACAGTGAAAGCTGGGAGGAGGCCAAGGTCCCTGCAAACACTAAGTGCCAGGTACCATGGCTCAACCTTGCCCTTCCTAGAGAAGAAAGAAGGGTCAGCAAGGGTTGAGATTTGGGGTGGGATTTGGGTCTTTTCTTTTTTAAGAGGCAGAGCATTTTCTGATGCTGCAAAGTCATAAAGTCATTTAAACCATGGCACTTTCATTGCATCCACCCAAACATCACTAGTGTATTGGTAAATTATTTAAATGTCACATACGGACAGCTTTAGGGAAATGCTATGCAGTGTTATGTAGAAAGCAGGGCAAGCCGAGTTTTTATGAAGTAAACTACAAAACACTACTGCAAACTGGCCAAGTACAGTCATGGCGCTACTGCACAGGCAGTCACGGAGCACCATTAATGACTAACTGATGAAGTGCAAGAGGGCACTGGGCACTCCTTCTACATGAGTCCTAAAGGGAAAAGACTGGCATCCAGCTCCTGAGAGATCCAGTATCAACGCCACAGATGACATGGAACCTCCTCTACCTCCAGCACTGACAAGTCCCTTATTCTGTGAACACCTCTGCAATGTCCACTGCTTCGCCCATCCCCTTCACTGTCAGCCTGATACAGGACACCCACCCACAAACACGCGCAAAACCCACAAGATAACAGGATCCAGCAATTGTAGGATTCAACTTCAAAGACATTAAGAGACATAATATTTTATTTGCCTTCTGCTTTTTAACTTTTGGGGTCCACTCAGGTAATGCTTTTAAATTTTTAATTAAAAATAAAAGCAAGGCTGCTTCTGCAGTCATTTTTCTTTGAAGTTGGACATTTAAGTATAATATCTGTTACCTGACGACTTTGCTAAAGCTATGAGTTTAGAGAAACTCTGCCCAAAACATATGTCTCAGCAGATATGGACGCTTATTTTGGTTTGATCTAGTTTTATTTTGCCTAAAACTCTTCCTGTACATTCTTTTAGCAATTTAAAAGTCATTTTGAATTCCATGCACTTTTTCTTTTTTCATTTTAAATTTAAGTTTAATACATGTTTTTAATATCATCAGGACAGTTTGCCTTCTTTTCAAACCAGTAATAACCACCTCCTTGCTCAGCACCTTCTCGCTGTCGCTGCAACAGTTAACAGCGGTCCAGATATATCGCTTAAGGAGATAGTTTCATTAACACCTGAGAGAATAGCAGGGCCAGTGCCTCTGCTCTCATAACGCCTTTGCTGCCGGGTGGAGATTTGTGCGGGGCTCCACGCACCTCGACAAAGACCCAGCAATTCACACAGTGCCTTCTCCAGGCGAGGCAGAGCTCGCAGCCAGCCTTGAACGTCTGTGAAAGCGAGCACAAGCCTCCAGTCTTTATGTTTCCTCTTAACCACAAAAGCATACTTACATCCTACATTACTCGGCGTAATGGGATCCATCATCAAAATACTCTTTCTACTGGAGGACTGTTATGTTTCATTGCTGAAAGAACTAAAACTTTCGAAGCCTCTCCTTAATTTTCAATGAAAAGCATTTGGTTCCAGGGTGACAGACGAGGCTCTTAAGAGCTGTTACCACCTCGGGTAATTATAAAATGACGGAAAAGGGAAGGAAAAAAAAAAAAGAGAGCAAGCACCAGATTAACACTCAGTGTTTGTGCAGGGCTACAAAGACGCTTCCATGGGTGCCTGCACTGAGAGCTTGGTTATAACAGCTTCCAGTTGGAAAGAAAATTGAAAAGAGGATGGAAGTGAGGAAAGAAAAAATTGCAATTAAAAACTGAAACCAATTCCAAAATAGCATATGAACTGGAATGCTACAAAGTTTGGTTGGTTTTTTTTTTTCTTCCCCCCAAAAAAAGGAAAAAAGTGGCTTTTGTTGCAAACGGAAAACAGCCCAGGTTTAAAAGAAGAGAGTCAAAGAAACGTCTTGTGCAAGCTTGGGGCTGGCTCACGCCCTAGGAGCTGGAGGAGGTTTGTCTTCTCCCCAGGAAGCAGGTAAATCTCAGCAAATTGGAATTTCGTTTTGACACTTCAATTAATGTACTCTACATTAAGTATAAACAGGGGGAAAAGAAAAAAAATCAAAGCAAGACGAAACAAGGCAAACAGGCTAAGCAAAGCCCTGTGAAATGAAACTGTTCTAGTAGTAATAATTAGCTTTTACATATGGCAAATCTGAGTAACATAACCCATGCAGATAGACCATACAAGAAACATACTGACTAGAATCACAAAAAAAGCCTTAGTAAGAGATAAAATGAAGTCGCTCTCAGTGAGGACAGATGAATACTAAGGTGGGAATCACAGAATGCATGATTAAATAGGGTAAAAGTAGGAGACAAGGCATTATTGAGGTACGGTAGCCTTTAACCTTTGATATCCTGGCCCCTAGATCTAAATTAAAGCAGAATAAAATACAGGATTACTAGCCTATAGGTCCACATAATAAATTCCTCCCAGATTTTGCCTACTGCCAGCAAACCATTTACAGTACTATGCGCAGAAAAGCTAGGAAAATATCTATTTTGAGTGGCTGTGCTCACTGCCAGCCACCAGCACCCACGGACACCAGCTGCACTCACCCATCTCAGACCAGGCCAGTGAGTAAAGGTACTGCTCAACTAGGGGGGGAATAATGGCAAATAAAGGGCGCTTTAATAAAACAGCAGCATAATACAGGACTCTGTCCTCTTTATTTTTTAATAGAAGCCTTTCACGATATGGAACTAATTATCGCCATCTGCCGTCCCCATACTTATATTTCCTCTCTCACAGCTCATTCTTCAAAAACTCAGTAGCTTCCTCCCTTTACATTTGTAAATGCTGTTGACTATGGATAAAATCCATGTTTACTTTGTATTCAGGGCCCATAGGAAAGCTTGTTTTAATCATCAACAGATGTTACATTCTGCTCTGCTGTGCTTGGCACACAACTTCAGAGGGAAATAAAAGAAAAATCTTTATTTTAAATTTAAATTGTAGATTGTTACAGACTAAATAAAATGCCAAATTGTTATTGGAAACAACATGGCCACTGTAATAACTATAGCTGACATTTACTTTTTACAATTATAATTTTTTTTTTCTGGTGCTGTTTAGCACAAGATGGTTTCCACATTTTGCAAAGGATTTTTTCCCCCTCTTCTCTGAAATGATTTGCAATCAAGCCACAGACATTTGTAATTTATTTTTATTTAATACTTTCCTATGAGTTTATGAAATACTGGGATTATTATGCTATATACAGTAGATAGGTTTTGAATACATACTCTCCCTCTGGACTCATATTTCAATACACATTATCCCCTTGAACTCATTTATAAACACCCATTATTCCCAAAGACCCCGCTATAAACATGTAATATCTCTGTGGACTGTTACAGCCTTATGGTCCTTTTTATCTCTGGCTTCTTTGCTATTTGTATTCATCTTTGATGTCCAAACACACACCTCCCCCTGCCCCATTTTTGTGTACCCAGGGGATGCGGGTGCCCTCCCGCAGCGATGGGAGCAGTACCCTGCAGGTACAGCCACAGCTTCACTGTTACTTATTTTCCAGCTGCTGGAAAAACTGAGCTGGTGACAGAGGCTGGCTCGGGCACCTGCTGCACGTGTGTTGATTGCAGCATCCTCACATTCCCTGCTGATTTGATCAACCATTTCTTTTTTAGCCACTGGTGTGAGCAGTAAGAATATGATCTCCAAGCCTTCACCACCAAGCATTCATCCCACGCTCTCACTTCTCATCTGCAGCTTAGTCCTGCAAACAGTTACCAGATCGGTGCTTTCTTTGAGTGGTCATTTTTCATTTCCATTTTATTTCTACACTACTGAAGAACCTACTTAGTGAAATTATTTATAAGTTTAGTATAGCTCAGAAGTAAAATGCAATAAAAGCCTTGAGCAGAAAAACCTGAAAGATTAGGCACAATAGCTCTTCAGTGTACCTGACTACTGAGAGCAATAGGGAGTTTTCCAACATATTTTGCTAGATAACAGAATTGTAGAAGTTGGAAGGGACCTCGAGAGATCATCTAGTCCAACTCCCCTGCCAAAGCAGGATTGCCCAGAGCACATTACTCAGGACCGAATCTCCAGAGAAGGGGACTCCAAAACATCCCTGGGCAGCCTGTTCCAGCGCTCTGTCACTCTCAACATAAAGAATTTTTTTCTCTCATTTGAGTGGAACTTCCTATGTTCCAGCTTGTGCCTGTTGCCCCTTGTCCTGTCACTGGGAACCACTGAAAATAGAGTGCCCAATATTTGAACATTTGCCTCAACAAATAGTATTCATTCACTTTACTCCTATGGTAACAAAATACACAAAACCCAAATTGCCATGTGAGTCTCCAGAAGACTACAACATCCCAGTCTGGATATGGCAGAGAGATGTCTTAGAAGCAAACAAAGGGTAAGGGACATATACTGCTATTTATAATTAAGTCTCATATTTTTATGGGACAAAACCTGAGTACTTTGAAAGTAAGAGCATCCCACACAGCCAGAGTGAATTTCAAGGGGAGTGCTGCCTTAAATTCCTCGTCTGAAGATGAGAGACATTTCTCAATTACTGCAGCATCCTCTTCTCTGTCCTTGACAAATGCATTCTTGCTCTGTTCACAGCCTATCTGGAGTGTTACTGCAAAGATAATTTCCCCATCCATCACCTGGAGCATATCACACATCTCTGCAGCCCTCCATTAGCCACCTCTTCTCCCCTCTTCAGACAGGAGCTCCTTCTCTTCACTTTCATGGCTCTTCACAACTTCTCCCCGTTTTACTGAACATCTCCCAAGCAGCATGCTGGGACTGCCTCCCACCTCCAGCCAGCGGACACTGCCTGCTTCTGCTTCCTGCCTGCCAGCTTTCCAAACACTTTTGTGCTTTCTCCCACCTTGCTTTTGAAAACTGAGATTCCACTACTTACACTGGCTACAAGGGCAATATGTGTCTGCCAGATCCAAAGCCCCTATCCAGAACTGAGCACAGCCACAGGTACTCCTGCACTTCAGCTCTAGTCCAATCTGTTCACTCCATGCATAATCCCACTTGTGCGCAGGTTGAAGATGTTGAATTACCAGCAGTCAAAAGCAAGCCATCAAGATTACTTTAAAGTCACAAGTCAGTTTTGTCTGAAATGGTTTAAATCATACAAATCAACATGAAAGGGCCAGCATTCAGATTCATCCTCAGTACTCTGGATAACACCACACTGTCAATCAGCTTGAACTCTGTCATGCATCTCTCACATTGAGAAGCTATTGCAAGGGTAGCAGCAATGTCCTTCCACTGAACTTCCTTTAGTTTCTGTAACCCTCCAAAACCCATCATATTGTACCAGAAAGCTTTCATTAAATCAACAAGAGAGGGAGAGCTTTGCTTTTTCTGTACTTTCAACTTGCCAAGCAATGAAAAATTACTGTAATCATCTTCATGCTGTCTTGAACCTGCACGTGCACCTGAAAGCTTGCGAGAGCGCCCACTCCCATCATTAGTTCCCTTCCCATTTGAAGTCACATGCACACAAGAATCCAAATGCACAATAATATTGACAAGATGAAATTATAATTTTAAATAGTTGTGTGATTTCACACCAAAAGACAGTTTCAACACAAGCTTCCTGCATCTGTGAGTTTACACGTCAGAGTGTCCAGGATTTTCTAGAGCAAGTCAAGATGTGTGCAGAAGGAAGTTGTGCTGTACTGATACAGTCAATGTCCTTATAGGCTTTGGAAGGATGGAGGTATGTGTTTCTATATCTAAGATAATATATTTATAAAAATGCAACAATGCACGCTCAATTACTTAGGTGTTGCACATATTCGTGCCAATATTAACCACAAACAAGCTTAAAAAGTCTTTTTAGGAAATTTTGAATGTAAAAAGAAATCTCAGGAAAAAATAAACCCTTTTTTAAAAAAAAAATTGCAAGCTACAGCACAATGCAAACCAGCTTGGAAAGCAGCAGACTTGTATGTTACATCACTAGTGAATACTGTTATGAATTAACAGCTCATTAAGAAAAAAAACTTTGCAAACCATGAATCTCAAAAGAAAGTCAGACAAACCGTCATCTGCAATTTCCAGTGTGTGAATAAATCTAAAAAGATGTCAGCTGACAGAGTTCTTACCAAGAGCCAAACAAACAGGTGTCTCTTGGCCTCCTGACCCTGAAATCAACAGTGCAATAAAACTCTTCCCATTCCGGGACAAAACCGTTTGGTACCAGTGCATGGAATAATACCTGCTTCTTAAAATATGGAAACACATCTAACAAATGCCTCTTAAAGTCCCAGAAGAAACAGACTTACACTGTGAAGTATTCCCCTGAGGAACACTGTAAATCATACTGAAATTTTACTTGTCCTGGAACAGGTTTAAAAATCTGTTCATGGTTTCTAGGACTTTTTTTTAAGTGTATCTGGTCAGTTCATAAATGAAAGAATCCTTCAAATTCCAACATAAAGATCTCTGTACTTGTTATTTTTAAATGGCCGTAAGTTACGGACAAATTTGCTCTGAAAACTCTATAGTTTTCAAGAAGTTTTACTGTTTATTCTTTTTATCTCACTCGATTGGTCTGTAAATTAAAGTGTCATTACTTCATCCATTCATTCCTTCCTATCAGATTTGGCCATGCTGACACCACAAAGGCAACACTATCACAGCCTTTAGTTATTTTCTGCTCTGTGAATTCCAGCATTTCCAGTGTGAGACCTTTGGGTAGCTGAAATCACTGTGAGCTTCTCCTGTTTACTTCAATGAGCCTGGTCTCACCTCAGTGGCAGCGAGGATGAGGCTGGGGCTGAAATGAGGAGATGAACAGCAATGCTGGAGGTGTGCTTGAAAGGAGGAGACAAAGGGACAGGAAGAAAAAGATGTGTTCTGCAGCACTAGAGAGAACAAATTACTGTTGCACTTAACATACACAAACAGACATTCTGCATTAGGCATTAATCCAGCTATTTAAATGAATGTGTTAATGCAGGAAGACCTGAGAAGGTTAAAAATGGAAGGCACGTCAGCAGGTTGTGAAGGAGCAGAACCCATTTTCTAATCCACATGGGGTCATTGTTTGCACAGAGGGGGGAAAAAAAAGCCGTACAGAATATGAAAAGAAAAATATCTGAACAAAACACAAATAGTTAGATCCTCTGTCACAAAAACATACCTTTAGTTACATGTGTTTGCTTGTGTGCTTAAAATATAATCACATACAAAAAGGAAAGAAATAGAAAGTAAATGGGGAAATCTGAAAAAGAAGAGGAAATAAATATAAGCAAGGGGAGAGGAAAAAGATACAAAGAAGCAAAGCAAAGAGATTATCTGAACAAGTTATCTTCAAATAAGAGAAAACACCAGCACATGCAATAAGTGCTACAATTTTTCTATACGTATTAATGAAAATTAGGAGATTTTGTTATTTTTCAAATTTAATGGTGAAACATATTATCATGCAACATATCATGTATGTGTGAGGAGAAGGCAGTGTGGTATGAAGGTGATGTATGCTGCAGCAAGTCCGTAGACATGCAGTGACAACTGCACCACCACAGCAGACATACACAAAGCCCTATCATAGAATGGTTAGAGTTGGAAAGGACCTTAAATATCATCTAGTTCCAACCCCCTGACATGGCCAGGGACACCTCCCACTAGACCAGGTTGTTCAAAGCCCCATCCAGCCTGGCCTTGAACACTCTCAGGCATGGGGCTTCCACCATTTATCTGAGCAACCTTTTCCAGTGTCTCACATCACCCTCACCCTCACAGTAAAGAATTTCTTTTTAGTATCTAATCTTCTCCATCTCTCTTACAATTTAAAAACCATCATCTCTCATCCTACCTCCCTGACAAAGAATCCCTCCCCATCTCTCCATGTAGGTTCCCTTCAGACACTGCAAGGCTGCAATAAGGTCTCCCCAGAGCCTTCTCTTCTCCAGGTTGAACAACGTCAACACTCTCAGCCTGTCTTCATAGGCAAGATACTCCAGCTCTCTGATCATCTTTGTGGTCTCCACTGAACCCATTCCAACAGTTCCATTACTATAGGGATTTCTACCAGTTCCCTATTATTTCTCCTCTGCCCTTGGGACCTGCACAGCTGGATTACATCCAGCAACATAAACAGGATAACTCAAGTTCTAAACATCTTTAAACTCTAAGAACCACAAGGAGAGATGCAATGGCAACCCCTTTGCTGATCCCTTTATCACCAGTCATCCACAGAAACAGAGATCTCCTATTTCACCCAAAATGACCCATCCCATCAGCACATTAGCTAAGATGGTAAGTGCCTCGTAGATCACAAATGGAAGTGTGTCCTAAATCAAAGGTATTTTGGTGAGACCTTTTTGTGTAAAGTACATATGTGGAAGATCAAAAGACATAACTTATTTCTCCTCATGAACAACAGAAATTAGGTTGACTAGCATCACCACCTCTGATGGAGATTTGCATCCTGCTTTCTGAGCATCTGTGAAAATGTATCTAATGTAGTAATTTCTCAGAAGGTGAATCTTGTTTACAGAACCAGACTGACGGAGATCTTGTGTGGAAGAGACAAAGCTCTACAGTGTTTATCATCATTACAGAAGTCTGGGCACAATATGTAGTCACTTTATGATAAAAATAAATAGGTCAGGTGCTACCCTGTATAAAAATCTCTGCTCATGCAGATGGTCACCCATATTTAATTTCCTTGACTACCTCTCCATCCATCCATCAATTCCTCTGCACTTGAAATGTAAAGTCAATTTGGAAAGCTATTCCAAGATAACCTTCAAAGTCATTTCCAGAAGGTATGCCTCTGATTGAGAATGACAGTCCAGTCTCTCTTTAGTGTTATATCTTTGTGACCATAATTCATTGTATTCACTCTGCATTGCATCATATTTCACAGCAAGACGAGTATTTTTTTAACAGTACATGTTAGCGTGCAGTTTATTAAAATGAAGAGCCCTTTATCTCCTTTGTCACTTCTCTCAGTTTCTTGCAGTTTATCCCATCATTGCTCTCTATCATTAAAGTAATAAGACGCACAGACATAGACATGGTAAATACCAAATAATAAAACAGACAGAGTTAATGTTGTGACATTCACAAAAGGCAACAAAATTAAAGCTGGGATTGTCACTCCAGCCTTGCATAACACCACATCTGACAACGTTCCACAGTCACAGAAAGCACAGTAGATTTAAGAGAAGCATGGATAGGGATAGGCAAAAAAGGCAGAAACATTAAATACTTTTTAATCTCTTTTTCTAACAGCCCATTGCAGTATCATTTATCTTCTATACTCTGGATCATCACTGAAGAAATTCCACGTTCAAACAATTCACAGTGATGGAATAAAACGTCATATCAAAACTACTGGCTGGTAAGAACCACTGAATTATTCAAGAAACAGGAAATTGTTAGAGATTCTGTTTATTCAGAAACAAAAGTGCCTTGTTAATTCACAGGACTCGAGATAATGTGATGATTTGATCTGACACTTTGCACAATATTAGCCACCAGAATTTTCTGTATTACTTCCAGTTTAAAGATCAATAGTTGCATTTGAACTTTTGGAAAACCATCCAATCTCAATTTTAAAATATCCACTATAACAGCCATTAAGCTGTTCCAGTGATCAATCAGTTTGCCCAATTAACATATACACTCCAGTTAATTTTTTGTCTACCTTTAATTCAGTTCAGTAAGTGTCACTATACTTTTTTTAGCTAGTTTTAAGAACTCTCTAGTCTCAAATTCCTTTTGCCTGTGTAGGCACTTACTGACCGTGTTCAAGTCACCCCTTAAGTGCCTTTTTGATAACAGAAGTGGCTTGACTTACTTTTTTTTAATCTGTCACCATAAAATAAATTTTCCACCCATTTAATCACCCTCATGGATTTTCACTGCATCCATTTCAGCACCCTTCTCCAAGTGTTAGCCCAGGAAATGGACAATATTCCAGAGGCATTTGTAGTGGTAAAGAGAGATCATACAACCCTTAATCCTACGTAGCATTCTTCAGGCCCTCATGAAAGCACCAAACCAGCAGATTTCTCTGTAGTCATGCTAAAAGTCACAAACATGAAAGAAAAAAAAAGTCTCCACAATATACACACATAATAATGTCTCAAGTCAGTGATCATACAATTATTTTAAACTTTATTAACATCACACAAATGACCTTAAATGGAAATGCATTTCTATTAATTCACAGGTCACTAAGATAATACATGATGACAGCTTTCAAAACAAGTGGCATTTCTCAGACTGGAAGGAGGATATGTGCACAATGTCAAATGAAAAGCTGAGTAATAGCTTAACTAGAATTTGTCTCATCCTCGCTTTGGATGTGCAGGCTGAAGAGCAATCTTTCTTATTAAAACAGAAGACATTGCAGACTGGGAAAGCTAGGCATCCTTTACATATCCAAGTGCTTCTACTCTTTGCACAACACAGGAACACCGTGAATTCACCAGGATGATCCTGTCTTGCCCTAAGAGGCACTTCAAGGAGAGCAGACAGACAAACGCAGCCTTACAGCTCATCATACATCTACAAGCATCCCCAGAAGAAAAACCTTGCCACCATCCTGCAGCTGACCACACATTGAGCATTGCTGGCAGCTGCTCCCCATGGTGTGCAGCAGATAGGGCCACCCCTCCATCACTGCAGGGCATGACAATGCATGATGGACCCCGGATGCAGGAAAAAGTGTGAGATGACACCTACTGCTGACATAATGCAAAGGCATCCATGAGAGAAATACAAGCAAGAACACTTGAAAGAAAAAAAAATATTCTTATCCAGGGCTGTCCACCTTCTTGATAAATGGTGTTCAGATTATACTATTGTAGTTTACCAAAGGGACAGATGGCAAATAGGCTTTTTTATGATAGATGGTGGTGACACAAAGCTGGTGACCACTCACTGTGCAGCCCTGCCCGAAGCTGTGACCTCAACCCATCTGATGTTTCAGTACAATGTAATTTTCCAGAACATTAAATCCATCAAGACCACAAAAACATTACAAGTTATATTCTACATCTGAAATATTTGTGTTGCCCAATTGGATCCAAGCAAATTAAGCTGTAATGAATTTATCTCCTACGTAACCCTATGCCTTGATGAAACCTTTACGTTTCATATTTGAAGCAGAGGAAGGAAAAAAAGTCATAACCACGAGAAGGAAATCAGTGAATCTCAGGAACTTTTACTGCAGAAAAAGTATCCTTTGCTGCTGGGAGGTACGTGTTTTGCTGCATCAGGCTTTACTAATTTATGGTTTTTTAATGAAGAAAAAACAACAGGAGCAAGACATAAGTTTCACTTTAGACACTTTTCTGCATTTGCACAGGACAGGACAGGGTGACCTGAGGGATCAGACTCTGAATTCTCAGATGTTTCTCTCTGCTGTGATAACAAGTTCCTTCTGAAGCTGCGAGGAGCCGTCATGAACTGTGTGCAGAAGCACATGCAAACCCATCCAGTCACTTCCTTGTGCAGAAGTAGAAACAAGTAGCCCTCTACTCCTTCTATGTCCTCCAATGCAGAGGATTCTGTCTTTAAACACACGCACAGTAAAATAATGCAGGGACCCTATACAAGTGGGCAGCTGTAGACATACAGACAGAAAATATCAATCTACGGTCACCAAAAAACCTGCATTTTTGCTCCAAAGGGCAGCCCATGTGTGCATACCTTCACAGTACGAAAGGCTGCAGGTGTGTCCTACAACCCTGGCTGCCCACAGACTGATGATCACAATCAGTCTTGTATCTGCAAGTCCCCATCAGTGCTATCACATGAATAGTACATGAAAGGCACTGAAGGAGCTGAGGAGACTCCCAAGATTAACTGAAGAGGAAACCATCAAATACAAGAACTTTTCAGCTATTATTTTTAATTTTTCAAGAGAGCCGCGTGCTTTTAAAGTACACTTCAACAAAGGCAGTATTTTTTATTTTTATACGTAGACAACTTTGAAATGTATTCTCTTTAAAAATTATACCATTTCTTCACAACTTAATTAATGCCAAAACTTTATTCTCTTTTTCAGTAATGTATTAGAAAGCTGCTATTAATGTAATTTAATTTTTTTTTAAAGAGCAGCATTTGTTTTCTATTTAAAAAAAAAAATAGGTGGTTCTCAAATCCTGGCCTGTCAACATCGCTTAAAACATTCCCATTCCATGCCTCTACATAATAAATTAAATCAGTGTTTTAATTGTGCCCATGTTTTGTGGTTCCTGGCAGTACAAAAAGATCTTCTGTGAATGCACGTCCCAAAAAATCCTATCGAGTGATTAATTACTAGTCTGGAAGATATAAATATACTTTTTAGTAAAGACAGTATGGACTGCTGGGAGCTTTGGCCTTACATATCTCTGTAGATCTCTTTCACCCAGCAGACAGCATCTTAATTCAAACAAGATCCCAGCTTCAATATTTACTGGCAGTACAAAGACCCTTCTCTGCCCGTTTGCCCTATTTCATTAATACAAGGTATATATATTTGAAATTGAGGAATATAGGACATGTTTATTCAAATTTTAGATTTTTCCAAGTTTTCCTCATCCTTATATAAGCCATCCACCATGGTATCTTAAGTCCTGCATATTCTGTACAACATTTCCCCTCCAGAATAATGCTTTTATTAGCATCCAAATAAAGAACAGCCAAGCTGTTGATCCCTGCCTCGTACTTTTCTTTCCTCCCTGCAACTCTGCTGTCACAGCTGGTGGCTTTGCCTCTCTCCTTAAACGTTTCTTCTGCTCCAAATAAGTTCTGGGACAACCAGCAATATTTATAGTCTGTTACCATCTTGTCATACATTAAATGTACAAGGAAAGGGATTTTATTTTCTTTTCCACTGTAACACCATCAGAATTAAAACTGAAGCTATTTTTACCTGCATGTCTGGAGCAAGTCAGTACCACCCCAGCCAACTGGAGGGGTCCAGCTGGTTCTCCAGCAGGAGCTTCCATCACCTCAGGGGGAACATCTCCCAGTAGGGTGAGAGGCAACAGGCTCAATAGATAATTCAGTAGAATGGCAACTAATCAAAAATGGCAGTGAGTTGAAAGGACCTGGAACTAGCAATGCAATATTGATCTTGTCACAGTCAGGTCACTAATACAAGCCAAAGCAACACAAGTGGAGAATACTGCTTAATGCCCTGAAAGAGGGGATTGATGGATCATAATCTAACTCCTTATCATCAGGAACAAAATTTATTTTACTACAAGCAAGAACATGACAAACAAAGACTAACTCCATCCTTACTCTTTGAAAAGGTCTGTCCATAGTTGAGGGACAGACAGATATGAGAGAGAAATGTGTGCCTATTTTAAGGATAGAAGACTAGAGTTTTCCAATTCTCTGAGCACCAAAACTCACTGAAATCATTGGTGCCATTGTGATTGCTCATTAACAATACACATCTTCCAGCTGACATTTTTCATTTGGACCTTGTGAAAACCACAAATCAAACATACATAAGAAGGTATCCAACTTCAGCTGAGGAAAGGTCTTTAAAAAACAAGAAAGAAAATAAACCTTTGATAAAATAATTGCTTCTACTGATATTTTTTTTGCTATTGCTTCAAAAACAATTTCTCTTTCTTTCTCGTTCATCTATCTGGTGTCCTGCTGTTGTGCAGATGAAAGGTCCAGTCTCTTTAAAATTTCATGCAGGGCTCTTTAGAACATCTCAGTTTTAAATGCCCATGGCAAAGACAACAAAATGTAACAGTAAATGGAAAGCAGATGAAAAACCCTGTTTATGTACTTCATAAAGGTAGTGCGTGTGACAGAAGGTGTATTTTCACACCCACACATAGTGGCAATAACCATTCTTAAAATCACTGAATCACATAACTTATATTCGCCTAAGTACTGATCACAACTCAGCACTGCAGAAGCTATCTGTAATTTATCAAACCTGGGCACCCTACAATTATATTACCTTGTAAGAAAAGTTTTCTTCTCCTGTCCTCAAAGTAGAGGTTCTTCCAACATGGCACTAGCCTGACCTTAACAACAGAGGACATATCCTTGTGGCTGCTTTAAGGAGCCTAAAGTAACAACCTTGGTGGAATAAAAGCAAAAGTTATGTGAGATGAATGTTCCAGCACAGCCACTAGCATTGACATGGACTGCACACATCTTACCACCTACCACCCATCACGTCTTTTTTGCTCTTTGCAGGAGTCGTCTCATGTGCTTCTCTGTGTATTGGGAGAGGATCCTGTAGAGATTCATATAAATTGATGCGGGTGGTCTGGATTTATACATAGCGTCTAAAAAGAAGCCGTTTCTAAACTTTACAAAAAGAGTCTCATTTCCTTTTTCTGGAAATAGAGTATATGCCTATTAGGAAGATGAGTAGATTTCCCTGACCCTTCAGATAATTTTGCAACTCAGAAATAGCATGTTTTTATCAAGTTCAACAGGCTCTCACAACTTATTTCAAGTTTCTGCAGCTCGTGAGCCAGCATGGTAACCACCATCATAAACACTCAAGTCCAACAGGCTTGTGTGGGTTTGTAGCTTCTTTTTGTGTCTAATAAGTCTAAGGTATTTTACCAGAACGGTCACCGAGTTTAAAACCGGAAGCCACAACATCTGCTTTCCATATCTCTGCTATTGCTGCTCTTATTTACAGTGTTCACAACTCTTAGCACTCTTGAGGACATATTTTTTAGTTCACTGTAGATTTGAAGCACAAGTGGCACATCTGTGGTGGCAAAGCACTTAAGGAGGAACCAGTAGACTCTCTGCCTGCAAAGCGTGGGGGCATGTATAATTCTGGGGAAAAAAAAAAAAAGCAGAGGAATCAATTGCCAAACCTTGAGACACTTCAGGAGGGACAGAAGTTTGAAGACTATTCTTCAGAGAACCATCCTGATACCTACTCCTCTTTGCAGTCCAGATCGGACAATATAGATTTTGACAGAAAACTGGAATGTGGGAAATACTGGAGGTATTGATGCAGGTTCAATAAAAATCACTTAGCATTTCTAATTATAAAAAAATCTCAACCCTATTGCATCAAGAGTGCAAAATTGCATCAAGAGTGCAAAACAGCAAAGACTGACAAGAGAGGAACCCCTAAGCATTACAGAAACAAGCCCCAGGTGGGTAAGCAGCACAAGGGGCAGAACATTTCTTCTGAAAAAGTGTTCCTAAATACTGTTCCTAAATACAGAGAATTTCTGAAATGCTGGTTATAGTATTGGTTATAATACACTAAATACAGATGTAACAGATGACAGAATCTTCCTCTTTAGGAACAGGGTAGTTTTAGCAGTGTAAACTAATTTTGAGTGGAGTTATGTTTTGTACACTAAAAACGAGAACAAACAACTGTATCAAAGTGGGCAAGCCTGAAGGTTTAGACTCTCAGCATCCTGAAACAGAAAATGTTACCCTGCAGGAGTTGCCTGTATTAATCAAAACACTCTGCTAGCTAATGCTATGTTGATAACAAGGGCTAACCACACAGGGAGATTGGGTAAGTAATGGGGATGGCACAAGGTAAATATGATTCAACCAGGAAACATCTCTGCTGTAGCCTAGAGGTTGAGTTTAGAGAGCACTGCACAGCATCACCCACAACAAGAAAACTTATCCTGTATCTGAATGAGCTGCTAATTGATATGCTCATCCTGGATGACCTCATGCCAAAGCAGTTTCAAGAAGGCAAATCAAAATCAACAGATGTTCAACAGAGCAGCCTTGCAGATTGTCCTGGTTTGAGGTAAAACGAACCAATTTTCTGTTTTACGGTTTTACTTTCTTAGCTGGGCCTCTTCTAACTAGCTAAACTCTGAAATTAACAGCACATTGTCCAGAGCTGTTCCGTGTCACAGTGATAAGACCTGATTATACCAAGGGATGGTATGCAGAGAGGCCCTTGTTTAGGCTTATTGCTGGAAGAACCAAGGTTAGATAATTTTCAGCATTTGCCCGTTGGAGGGTCCCACCTTCAAGGAGAAGCGGACAGGACAGGTGACCCAGAACGGACCAACAGGGCTATTCCATCCCATCCACATCATGCCCCATATAAAAGCTGAAGGATCAACAGGTCAACTCCCTTTTTTTTTGCCCCTTCTTCGATGGCTGACATCCAAGGAGGACTCTGCCTGTTTGTTTGCCTTTGATCCTGATCCGAGTGTTCCTGACTCCAGATCTGGAATCCGGCTCCTGTCGATCACCGAGTCCAGTTTGGGACTTTTTCCTGAAGCCTGCTGGTGACGTGGTCGTCATCCTGGGAGCTTGATACGGTTTTGTATATACTGTATACTCCCTTTTTCCTAAATTTCCTTTTTATTATATTACTTATATTTTCATTAAAGTAGTTTAGTTTGTTCTAAACTCTTGAATCTCTTTAACTCCTTCCTCTCCTCTCTGACCAAAAGGGGGGAGCATCTGTCAATCAGGTTTTGGTAAATTTGGCTGAAACCACGACACAGATAAAGGATGGTATCACAGATCAACACATGACTGAATCATGGATTATTCAACATCCAGAAATGCATCATGGCTTAAGAAATGGGCTTTCTCTGGACACATCCCTTCAACATGCAGTGCTACTAAGACAAAAAAACTTAATGGCATCAGCCTCAACAGAAGAAACCATAAGCTTATTCACTCAAGACTGAGCTCATGCACCCAGAACAAAACCAGCACAGAGAGCCCCAACCAGGAGGGAGTCTATCCTGAGACTGGCAATGGCACACTAGCTGGCCAAGGCTGTCAACAGCACCATGACAAGGGTCCCACCTAACACAGAGAACAAAAAACTGAGAAGAGGAAATCCAAGTGGAGAGAGCAAACCAGCTACCCCCAATGCACCACCACACTAAGCTCTGCCATAAAAGACAGAGCAGGGCCAAAGGCACAAAGAAAATACCTACATAGGTGTTGCAGACATTGTGCACTTTATAAAATACTTATTTTAATCTATATTGTTCATCTTGTCACCACTTTGTATAGACAGGTATTGCCTGCAGTATAGCAAAGTAAAATAACCCAGAAGAGAGGCCACACCGTGGTCTTTCAGCGTGGGAAAGAGTGGCAAAGTAGGGTCCTCCACCCAGCGCCACACTGAAGACCAGTCATGTCAGCCCCTCACAGCCCCAGGACCCAGCCTGAAGCAATGAAATCCCAGTGCAGGCAATGGGAAGCAGGAAATCCATAGCTTTGCTCTAGTAGCCCACATACCAGGACCCAAAGCTGCTGGTGACTATGTCTGTTTGCAGACTCACTGGTCTTTAGTTAAATGTATATCACAGAAAAACTTCCAACTTAGAATTATTTCAGTACTCATCCACAAGTATGTGGATATTTCAAGCTGGAGTATTTAAAATTACTGGACCCATTGTCCACAGAACTGACAACAAGGATCACATCATCAACTGAATTAAAAACTCCAGCTTCAATTCTAGCTTGGGACTTTTTGGCTATGCACAAAGGAAGAATTCAAAAGGGACATTACTTTCACACTGAGATCCAGAAATCCAGAAAAGACTGAATTTTTTAAAGAAATATTTGAAGAGATACCAGGCAAGAAAAATTTCAGCTTTAAAGAACTAAAGCAAGCTATCAGTTACTGAAACACTGAAAGACATTAAAACAATAATGGTTTTATATCAACTTGCAAAAGATTAGTCATATATTAAAACAAGAAATAATGGACTTTACTATAATACACACGGGCTTCAGAAATGTAAAGGATCTTTTCAAGTGTGCTTTTATAGAAGGCATTAACTAAAGATCAGTTTCAAGTTTAAATCTTTTTTTCTACTTGTGTTGCACTGAGATTTCAGCACAGCCATGTCCAAACAATTCACATTCTTTAGTCTGGACCAAATCCGAGGACTGAGGAAGGAAAGGTGGGTTATCCCTGACCCCACTTTTCCCCTGCAGCTGCAGTCACTCTGCCATCCCCCAGCAAACCCTGGGAAAGAGCTGATGCCCAAGAGACTGCCAGCAGGAGAGGTTTGCTTCATAGGATTTAATATATGCATGAGTCCTGTAGAACCACTTTCAGGTATGTCTGCCCAGGCTTGGGTGGATACACATCACTTTGGGCTTTTAAGGCTGAAAATAACATGGGTGATTTTGCATGATAATCAGACCATTGCAATATTTCCACCTAAATAGCTTCTGTAGGATCATAATGGAAGGTGCAAGTAAAAGGAAATCTCTGTTACTCATCCCAGACTTTAATCAAATGAGAAGGATAAACCATGTTTCCTTTGAAAATCACGTATGTGGTATATAATGTGTTATCATACCAGAAAGGTCTTAATATGAAATGAAAAACTCAGTTCCATTTTCTATAAGTAGGGAAGCAGTAACTTGGGGTTATCCTTTTAGCTTATTCATGCATTATGGACTCAATAGGTTAGTCCTGGGTTTTTAATACGTTATTATTAATTAGACATGGCATAGCCAGAGGCAGAAAGCAATTAGAAGAAAAAAGCAAAGATCCAAACTTAACGCATCCCGCTCTGTAAGACTCTGCTCACTTCCCAGCTGGACCTTTGCCTGCCTTTGCCCAGGAAACACTTGTGGTCTCCCTTGTAGGTGACAGAGGAGAAACACACTCATGCTGACTATATGAGCACGATGTGGAGAGCAGTGAGGAAGATATCCTGGAGTCAACCACTACCCATCCTTTGCTCTGCAGCTGTGGATGGGCTCGTACCTAACTGGCCACACAGACCTTGAGCATCCCGGTCAGAGCACCCATCCATTGCCTGCCCTGGTAGCTTTCACTCGCTTTTCCTACAAATCACATCCATGGAATGTATCTAATTTTTAACTAAATCTGAATATTTCACATGGTAACAACACAAAATTTTGCCAGCTGTGATCTGCCTCATTATTGGAACACACAGAGCACAAGCTCATTGTGTTAAAATTTTCCACAGAACAAGCATTTACTGATCAGAGCTTGGTGCAAAAAAGACTGAAATATTACTTTAATGCAATTAAGTTTTATTCCACTTTAAAAAAAAAAAAATAATCACATTTTCTCCTGCAATAGAATTTACTTATGATTGCAATTTTAAATTAAATGCATTTTGAACTAATTGCAGCATGTTTATGTATAATACTTCAGTTACCAGAAGCATTCACAACACTCACTGTCTACAGACAGACCCATCCTGAGTAACACATGCACCACAGCACTCATCTGCAAGCCCTCGGCACCAGGGCACCAGAGCACCCAAGCTGAGCCAGCCCAAGGGCCATCAGGTACACCCATCAGTACAACAGCACAAATAAAATATCCCTGTTTGCTACTGGAAATATCTACTGGCATTTAATTGTGTTCTTATGGAAAATATCAATCTGAAAAAGAACCTGAATGCCTTCTGGAAATGCATTTGTAGAAAGCTTACTTCTGAGTAAAAAGGACTATTTTTATACAATGAATTCTGGTAGTCTCAAAAATAATAAATAAGAATTACTATAAGGTTGATTTCAGTCTTAAAATAAAACTCTAACAATATCAAGAAAAAAAAAAAAGAAAACCAATCCATTTTCTCAAAAAAGTTATGTAAAATCAAATGCATAAAAATAAGTACAAACTGAGTTTAAGTTGTGCAGAACCAGTGTGGCTGTAATGCCAGCGTCATCTCCCTGCTCATAAGGAACCTGCAACAACCACTGCTGCTCCATCCTTCCATACCCACAGTTTTCACCTGCACATCCAAACCATCTTGCACAGGTGACAGTCACATTGCCAGTTATCAAATCTCTCAAAGTTAAGTACGGTAGAAGCTGAGATAGCTTTATACTTTCAAAAATGAGAAAAATAAATGAATAAGAAAGAACCAAAGTAGGTTTTTCTCCCCTCCTCTACAGCACAGCCCAGCACAAGCAGCATCCTAGCTGATGCAATGGATTAAGCTCAGCCCCAGCAGCAGCAGACCCAGGTTTGCACCCCACCATTCCCCCCAGGGCAGAAAGGGGCCAGCCCCAGCCTCAGGACATCACGCCTGTTGCTGACTCTAAAAGGACCACGGTACAGTTAATAATTACTAAAATGCCATGAGCTCCACCCTGTGACCTAGAGCTGTGTTTAGCAGTTAGGTGGTTCCCAGCCAGACTTCAACATCGAGAACCAGGCAGATGAAGCTCTCAGCTGCACAGGCAAAAAAGCTACAAAAATAATTCTTGACACACTTTTTCAAGCACATTCCTAATTACTTGACTGTTAATTTATAATCCTATATAAAATACACAATAGCACACTGCTGAGGAAAGCTCTTAGCAATGCTTTACACAACCAGTTGAGCAGGCAAAGCTTTCACATGTGTGATGGCTGGATGCATCCCACCCTGCTATAGTCAAGCCCTACACCTAATCCCTGCCTGTCCCCCCCACCACGGCATGGCACAGCCAGCTGAGCCCGAGAGCAGGGCTGGCAGCACCACAGGCACCAAACAAACCCATCTGGGCACAATAACAGAAGCACCCTCCTTAGGCACTCTGTGCAATTAGCTTGAGCCAGTTGAAAGCACATTTTTGCTCTGCTTTTCTACATCTGTGTTTTCCCCAAAGTCTCGACTTCCTGGTTTACGGCTCAAACGCTAAAATTCAGCTCTCCTTCCATAAAGTATTTTAATCTAAAAATAATTTGAACCATGTTTATTTTTAAGAACTTTTACCCTCCCAAAAATAATGTTTAAAAGAAAGCAACTTTAAACATTAATACAGAGTAAGTAATTGCTGTTGCTTTCATTGCAGATAAATCACTTTTAATCTAAATTTTTTTCAAAAAAAAGATCAAAAGTAATATTAATCGTGCTGGCCAGGGAGCAAAAGGACATTCCCAGACATTAACCACTTTCCAAATATGAAAAACATATTAAATATCTCTCTTAAAACAAGATGTTTTCCTCATGTTTCCTTTGAGGGAAATCTGCTGGGCGCATTCCTCCCCAGGCGAGGCTCAGGCATCACCAGCCTGGCCTGGGGAGAACCCAGGGGCACCAGTACCTCCTGGCACACAAAACCTACCTGCATTAAGCCCTGGGGATGCCCCTCACCACCAGCTTGGGCACCTGACAGGCTCCAGCCCAGGGAAGTCCCCCTCTGGAACTGGGCAGGGGCAGGACGATGACAGTGGCAGCACATGAGAGGTGCCCATGCCTCCTCTCCTCTCCTCCTGTCTATGACCAGCCCTGTGCCAATTAACCACGATGGCATGCCTGGTTTACATGTGAATTCTGCACTAGAAGTCATCCCAATTTTGAAAACTGGGTTTTCCAAACTTTTATAAGAAAGGAAACCCATGGAAACTCCCACCCCATCCAGCTGTCACCACAGCACACGTGGATGAAACGCGACAGATGGATACTGCTTTTTATTGAATCATGACCTGTGATTTCTTTTGCAATAGGATCAGAGGTGAGAGGGAGAAAAAACACACTTGGCAGCATAAGGAAATATAATTGGGGTTAGTCCCAAATAAGATACAGTTAAACTGGTTTTTCTTCAGCCAGGTCAGCACAGAAGCCCACCCAGTCAGTCTTCTTCACTCTCCCCAAACACACATTAAAAGCTGAAAAACATGAGTCAGTGGAAAGCTGTTGCCTCAGGCACACAATTTCCAGAAGCAAAGTGGCATTAAATCCACAATTTCAATTTCTTATTAGGACAAAAAGAAAGGAGGAAAATAATGCTCAGTGTTGTGGACTGGCCACAAAGAAAAGGCCATCAAAAGCATCACTTCTCCCAGTTTTGTTCCCCTTTTACCCTCAAAGACATTTTAACAATTTAAAGACACATCAAGAAAATATAGAGGCTTTCTTCCATTAACAGGAACTGGGGAACTGTGCTGCCAGTCTGGCCTCCTCCACCCCATGGTGGGGCACACCAGGTACTGGCCGCAGGGTCGTCCTATGGGTGTTGCCACCAGCAGCCAGTCCAGCACACAGCCACTCGCTGCTAGCAGCACTAGATACCTTAATGTCCCCTTGCATTGTTCCTTAGGAGCAGATGTGTTAAACTACGCAGCTCCAGACTGATGTGTACCAGCCCGCAGCCTCCCTGCAGCACGGACGTGAGACATAGCACTTCAGTGGCGAGACTGCTCGCATTCCCGGCTCCTGAAAGTCAGAGCTCCAGATAAAAGGACAGGGATGACTTTGATTTTACAGCAATAAAGGCTTCTCAGTCCCCCATCAGTAACTCCTTCTCCCCCTGCATTTACCCTGCTCTCCCCAAAAGCAGGACAGACCTATGGCCAGGGAAAGGCTTCAGAGCAAAAGCCAATTTCACCGTTGGGTTTGGTTTATGTATTTATTTTTAACCAAAGCCAGTCAGCCTAATTACTTTTAAAGCATGTGAATTCTGGTCACATGAATTAGAGTTCTCTGTCAAAGTAATTTTCCCGAAAGAGCTGTTTCTCTGGAATAAGCTTATCATCTGTTAATCCACCAGAGCCCCAGCCGCCCTCCTTCCCAAAACAAAAGAATATGGTTTTTCTCTCAGATACACGAGGAAGAGTTTTATTAGGCTTTAGTGTACATGTATGATTAGAATAACAGAAAGAATAGTTAACTTGTGAAAGAACTGACAAGAAAACCCAATACCCAAGTCCTGAGAGGATAGGGTAGATAGATGCCCTTTAGCAAGGAACATTAAAAAAAAATAAAAAATCAACAAAAACTGACCACCATATAAGTCCCTCACTTTTTTTCTAATCTAGTTTCTTCTCCCTACCTCACTAATTTTTAAAATTTTTTAATATATATATTTTTTTTATAGAACAGCCATAGCATTTGATCTTTTAGCAACTGCTAACAAATTAGGATTTTGCATGTTTATCATCCATCGTGAGAAGAAAATCCCACATCTCCCAGGGATAAACAGCACATAAAGCACAACACAAAGTGATAAAACTTGTTGGGAAGTTCATAAATACAGATCTTTAAAATGTTTTTATGTTAAATAGATGATAATGTTCTATTTCCCTGCACTTTGTAAAAGCAAATTAAGGGTACTTTGCAAATCCTGTAATGCTCAAAGCTATTCGGTATCTCACATCAGTATAGTTGCATGCTACACAGTACAGATGTTACAAATCCTATTGAAGCAGGAATCAGCCATCCCTAACTTACCTGTCAGCTCCCAAGTGCAAAGCTCTGCACTTTGGTGACTGCTGATGGTGCTTGTGTCACCCACAGAAAAACAGCATGCAGAGGATGCTTCCACTGAGGGGTTTCATGGAGTCAGAGGTAGTAGCAAGGCTCCCTCCGCATCCTTCACATGACCCATCCAGGTACTGACAGGACTGATAAAATTTGTGAGATGTTTGGGATCGCAGCTATAACACCCATCAATTCCTGTCCTTGACTGTGATTACAGAGCAGAGTCTTGAGGGTACCAGCCTGCTGTGCCCAGTCTGTTGGAATGCATGCCCTTTCTTGAGTTATAACACCAAAAAAGGAGTCTACATAAATTATTGTTTTCTGATTCACTGCTACATTAATACTCAAAGAGCAAATATACAGTCTCAAGTTATTTCAAAACATTAGAAGAAGAAAAAAAAAATTATGTAATGTATTGATTTAAACCTGTTGGGCAAAAGTACGTTAGACTATACCCTCAGCTTACTGTTTGTAGGTGTGTCTGTGCCTCTGCCAATACTGACAACAGACCTGTTACATTCAAGACACTGTGTATAATTGATACAGTAAAAAAAGCTAACAAAAAGAGGAAAATATAAATACGGGAGGCTTCTCCCCAACCTTTTTTCCTGTACAGAGTGGATTCTCCACTATGAAAGAGACAGTTATCCCTGCTCCAGCAGTACTTAGATAAGCACACGCAGAATGCCTACAGGCTACAGTTTTTCATTTTCCTCTTGGCCGATTTACAACTAAGCTGCCAAAATAAACAAACTTACCCTTCCAGTCAGGCTCAAAATGAACCAGCAAACTGAATTTTTATGTCATAAAAGGAAGTTAAAAAAAAAAGGCAAAAAAAGTTAAAAATACTTAAAACATTGACACTTTTTCGCTTTTTTCCAGAAGAACAAAAAACAGATTTACGAAGACAAGCTATTAAGTGGTGCTTCCACATGCTAATTACACAGTCCTCAACGCATCCAATGGAGTATCACAATCACAGCGTTCTTTCTAAAGTCAATGTAGAGAGAAAGTTTGGCCCCATGACATCAAGAAACAAAACATTAGACATTTTAGGTCAGAAGAGGAACAGTACATATTTTGAAAGCTAACTCATTTTTTGCAGAACAACAACTTCATTAAACCACAAGTTTTCTGAGTGATATTTTTGCTGCCAAGTGAAAGCTCCAGAACCAACCTAGAGAGTTATCCAAAGTCTCCTCGATGACTCAGAGCTTCAGGGGTGCCCAAAGGTCACCTGTGCAGCCAAGAGCCAGCTCGGCTTTAAGGGGCTTGTATTGATATTGTCTGAAGACACTGTTTTCAGGATCCAGACTACTTTCATTTCTAGACCTAATATTAACTTCTGATTTAATATTTTATTCTGTATTGAAGGCCTGAAAATGAACTTTCCTAAAATGCTGAGAATACAATAAGCAAAATGAAGATAATGTAGATCCAAAGACTACAACAATCACCTCCCACAATGCCAGTCAGTCCATTTCAGTGTTATTTTGGCACAGTTCTGCCTCTGATGAGCCAGTAACCACAAACAAAGCTAAATCCTGAGACAAAGCACAGCATTTGCAGACTCCTCCAGCTAGCACGAATACAGTGCTCACCATGCCCCTGCACATACAAAGCCACTCAAGGTATTTCACTAAGTGTAACATGCACTGATATATGCAAGAGATTTCTCTGACCACTTGGTTCATTAAAATACAGGAGGAGGAGAGCGCTCAATCTTACTCCAGCATCCATCACACCAGCCCAAAAATAACACACCTGATGGGAGGCAGTTTTCCATTTTTCCTTGCAGCAAAGAAATTTCCTTCCTTCCCTGGGAAACGGAAGATGCAAACCTCACATAAGGTACTGCTATCTCATGTTCTTAGGATGCGTATTTCAACATATTCATAAGGGAACACCACAAAGGAAACCACTAGCATACATTCAAACTGCTCTGTTCTTTTGAGCAGTCATAATGTAAATTCCCAAAGACCAATGGGATATGACAAAGAAGTTATACAAGTAACAGGTACTTGTGCATGGGTCAGCAGACATGGAGACTGAAATTCTTGGGTTTCACTTCACTGTAAGTCCCATTTCTACACTGTTCCCCAAAGCATTCTCCAGAAGAAAGCATAGAAAAATTAATGTATTTCTAGGTTTGTGACCAACTTTGCAGCACACAGTAAAATGAAAGGTGAGCATGAATATGCACAATTTGCTTTTTTCTGCTCATAAGATTCATTTCACTTAAGTTCATAACAATCTTCTTGTTTCAAAATAAAAACTAATAGCAGGCTTTTTACAGAAGCTGTAGCTGTGTCCCCATCCTTCAGCGTGAATTTTTCCCTACATGCTGCTTCATTTATCTCTGCTCTTCTCATTAAACTAATTACTCTGCAAAGTACTTCAAGTACTTTAAAATACCAGCACATATTTTCAGCTTGGCTTAACAAGGCCTTGATAGGAAAAACTGTGGATCCTGTACCTTGGAATAGCAAGCTTAATTCCAGAAACATCCTGGAGCAGTCCAGCACTATTTTAACTCACCAATACCTAAGGCACCAGGGAAGTTGCACACAGCTGAGAAAATTCTATAGCAGCAGATCACACTGAATACTTTGCATCAGGAAACTGAGGAAAAGGATCCTGACCAGTAGCCAAGGTCTCAACTCTTCCAAACACCCTGCCTGCTCTTTGCTTGCAACTCTGCCTGCTCTTTGCTTGCAACTAGAGTATGTGATCTTTTTTCCCCTGGGGCAGGTTTTGTCATCTTGCTTGCTTATAAACATGGTTTTACCATATTTTTAAAATTCTCCTTATGAACAGGGATGTACCACTAAGAAAACAGCCCTTGCTTCTTCCCTACACAGCATTTCTCCTTACAGTAATTAAAGAAGTTTCTGTTCTTTTTGTCTCTGCAATAGCAATCCATGCAGAGAAGTACAAACTGGATTCTGCCTGCCTCACACACCCTAAACAAACACTCTATAGTGTCTTATTACTGATGATAATGTATGAGGCCAGGGCCTGCAGTTATGATGACAACTCGGGCGGGAAGGAATAAAAATCAGATTTTAGCTTGTGAACTGCAACTTTGCTGGAACCACTGAAAAAGAATGAGGATTCCACAATGTCACTTTTACAGTCAATGTTCTGACTATAACTACGTTTTACTGACCTGCCAGTTTGAAGTACTAGTGCACCAGTTCACCACTTTGCTGCATAAAACAGTGTAAAAATACCAATTTTAAATAAAAAGCCCATTTTGTAATTCACATATACAAAAGCACAAATCCCAAGCACCTGCTGTGTCAAGTAAAATACATAAAGCATTATCAGAAAAATACACGGGAAAAATGTCAGTGCCATATAAAGCAGTCTGCAGAAGCAACTTAAAATGACTGATGTGATGCTTGTCTTTTTTATGTGCTTTTGGTCTTCTTCCACTTACTGCACTCATTTCCCTTTAAAAAATAAAAAATTCCCCTTTATACACTGCCTTTGTTCAACCCTTTCAGAGGATAACATAGCACCAATAAAATAGGTGGGCAAATATACAGGCCAAAACAAAGCATGACATATATATCACATCCAGTTCCTCCTGTGTGGATGGCAAGACTGAATTATCAAATTAATTAGAATTCTGTTGTTATTCTCGGAGGGGGGGGGGGGCAGGAAGAAGAATTAATTCCACAACATCTATCCTAAGACAAGATAACTGCATATCCAACAGAGAACTAGAACATAGTAAATCCCTGGAACACGCATTTCCAAGATTTCACTATTATTCATACACAAAGCCTTAAAATAGCTACTAATTTGGACACAAACAAAATGAAGCATTGTCTGCAGAGATCTTTGTATCCAACCCTTGAATAAGCTTGCATATAAAATAATATAGTGTTATGTGTATTTTATAACAAATGGCTGATTTACAATCAGCTCCATTTGTTGGGTCCCGTGGAAACCCAGCATGAGACCCTGCCCTTGATGCCAGCAATGTTAGTGCACCCTGAGAACATGCCAGAAGGATGGAAGGCACCTCCTGAAGCTCCAGGAGAGGCAAGGAGCAAGTATGCAACCAACCTCAGGACCACCACAAGACTAGTCTTCCTTTCTTTGAAAATTAAATAATTCAGCTGAAAACTAGTGGGAAGACACATAAGGCATGTAGCATCATACACCTGAAACACCTGACAGCAGTGTGAGCTTGGGTCCTGCAGAGCAGCCCACACTGACACACAAGCTCCGCTTGTCCTACCCCCGTTGCAACACAGCCATTGCATTCTCCTGAGACCAAGGCAAGACACTTTTTTGCCAGAAAACAGGCTAATTTGAACTGGACATTCAGCTCAAGTTTTCATCAGTACTAATTGCTGAGAAGTTAACCCCAAAAGGCTCTCCACCTCTGCACATTTACAGACACATTAAGAAGGTCCATGGTGGTACCAAGGCCACAGTTAATGGTTTCTGAAACATGGGTCAGGCCAGTCTAGGGTAAAATGAGGAAGAACATCCTGATGGTTACGGACAACTAAGTTCCTCCCTCAAGAACTGGACTTCATCTGGGGAGAGATGAAGCCCTTGGAGAGATCTCTACAAATTTAAACCACTCAGTTAAATCAGATGTGCCAGAAGTTGTCATTAATTGTATGTTCCACAGATACTGACCTACAGCCTGCTAATAGGGGGTGTCATTTGCAATGTGCTGTGTATTTTCAGATACTAAGTTAATGGGATTTGTTTTTACACATTGAGGGCTCAACAGCGTTAGATGCTTCGAGTCACAGAGTCTAGATAATTTTCAATTTAATCTCATGGAGATTCTGACTGAACCCTGCTTCTGACATTTCCATAATTAGAACTGTTTGACATTACATTTTAACAACATTCTTTTTATTTAGCATTTTTGTGTGCAATTAATAACCTAGACTAAAAATAATATTTATGTATTTATACACTGCACTATGAAAACCAAGATATTTTAAATATTGTATTTAATTTGAATACTTTATTGAGGTTGTGTGGAGCATCCATCTCTTTATAAGGATAACTAGAAGCAAAGAGGAATCTGTCGTGATAACATGCAAATAAGTATTGTGCACTCATATGAGACCAAACACTGAAGTAATAAGAAGGAAGGAAAACTACACAGCAGGACAGATATTTCCAGCATTAATGCAGCATTTTCACCTGCTGGGCAGACACAGAGTCTGTGTACATGAATTAACACATGTTCTTATTTGTTTTCTCACCTTCTTTATAGAGCAGAAGCCCTATGTGCATCTTTACTTTCAACTAATATTAAGAAGCACCCACAGCTGCAAAGATTATTTCCATTTCCACCCACATGTGGAAAATGTGGTTATGTGCAATTCCTGAAGGAAAAATTTTGAAAGTTATGCAAAAAAATAAGAAGAAATATCTGCTTGACTCTCACCCTTTTATCACTAACATACCTTTAAAAAATAAAAAATAAATCTTACATCCTCTGAATGCTCATCGAAATGCCAATAATAAGGACTAAACTGATTTAATAACATAACTTCTACACCTGCTGGTTGAGCAAAGCTCAGCAGGGAGCTCCTGGACTTTATGTAACTAGAGACTGGTCTGTGATTTCTTATCTTAATGTTTTGTATTAACATTCTTTTAAGATTAATACTAGCCTGAAAACAGTCTTGCATGTGCAATTGGGTCATGCACTTATTTTCATCATCATTCCTCTTGCAAGATTTAACTAGTTTCTAGATAAGATTTCTAAAATATAAATATATTTTCATGGTAGCCAGATATGTTTGAATGTCAAAGCAAATATCACAAAAGGAGATGGTTCTGCAGGGGTGGGGAGGTGAGGAATCATTATTAAGCGTGACAACAAAAGTCAGAATATTACCAAACTCACAATTATCACAGCAAACCTAGAACAGACAACTGAACAACAGATGAGTCTACGAGGATTAATTCATTGCCCTGCTCCCTAGAGTAGATTAATTCATTGCCTACATCCCTAGAAGTGTTCAAGACCAGGCTGGATGGGTCTTTGAACGACATGCTCCAGCAAAAGATATCCCTGCCCATGGTAGTGGGGTTGGAAATAGATGGTGTTTAAGGTCCCTTCCAACCCAAACCATTCTATGATCCATCTCTACAGCCTTGATGAATGCAATCATGCTCAAATTCTACCCATTTAAAAAGTTGCTTCAAGAATAATTTTCTTGATTTTTTTTTTAAATACAGTAAATCCATCTTTACAGTTTACACCCAAACAGCAGCGAGGTCCTAATCCTTCACTAGGGTGTTTACATACCAACATGACAGAGACAGTGAAGACTAATGATTATGAACTATCCACTGTACTTTGAGAGATACTTCCATGGACTTTGAGACGTGCTTCCATAACATCTTACAGAAATTACAAGAAACCTACAACACATGGAAGGCCCAACTTGGCATATCATTCTTAAAGGCTCCAACACATGGAATTCAATCAGTTACGCTGTATTGTTTTATATCATCAGTACATGCATCATACTTCACACAGCTTGGCAAGTAAAACCAAACTGTTTACAATCTCTGGTATTCTTACGAGAAGCAATGATAAAACAGTCCTGAGTGTCTTTGCTCTGCTGATTAAGGGGAAAAACCCTTGGAATAATTAGCAAACAGACAGTACAGTAATACAGTACCTACAAGAAACTTCTGCAACAGAAAATTCTGACTTTCCGCTTTCTTAAGTCTGACACAAAGCTGGAATAATTAGGATGATGAAGTCTAAGCAGCCCTAGTAAATTCAGCTTAGTCTGGTATCAACACAGTTGGGATACTTATTTGCATGTTTAAATTACTCAAGTGACTAATTTTGTAATTTCTTTTTCAATTGCTGAATGCCTTACTTTTAAAATTAGTCCCCTGAGAAGCAGCAGCACAGTGCATGGTGCTGTTAAAGTTAAAACTTGTTATACTTTAGAAGATTATCATAATGTTGCATACATTATTTCTTATTTAATAAAAATTTAATTGTGCATATAATTTGATAATTTAATACCAATAATTTGTAATAAAATGTAGAATGCACTCATTTGTTTTTTTTTTCTTGGAAGAAAGTTACATAAAGGTTTCTGTGAATAAATATTGTTATTATTAGAACTCTCAATTTTACCGTATTTTGCCTGCAGTCTTCCTAAATGCGACAAAACTCAGACCCAGTGAAATCACACCCAGTTATCGTTACTCAAATATCCTTAAATCGAGTCTCCTGATCTTCTTATGGAAGATGCAGAACACTATGACAGACTACTTCACTTTGTTAATGAAGTTCTGATTATGCTCCTTGGACACATCTTCAACACAAAGATGAGGAACAACCAACAGTAAACCATGACAAGACTGAGCAGCATTTCATTTCCATCAGAAGCATAATTCCCACTACTCCTTTTCCATTGGTGCGCTACTTTTAGGAGAAAGCCAAATCTCTGTAAACCATTATGAACAGCAATCACAGTAAAACAGGACCTGTTTTCTGCAGAAGCTGACTCATTATGACCATCTAAAATGCCAGATTCCATACACTATGCCAAAAAGCCATGCTCAACATTATCTGTTTATTTCCTCACACAGAGACAAAAAGCCAGCAATAGGGAGCACTCAAATTGCATGGGCAATGGTGATTTGCTTGGCTTACAAAATAAAGGAGAGTTCCACATGCAAGGAGAGTGTCACCATAATCCTAATTTCTCCAAGGTTTGTACAATACATGGTTTTCAGAAAAAAAGAAATCTGTCAGTTTTTAACCAATAACCTGGATCAATCCCTGTTTGACTGTGGTTTCATACATACACCTCCTTGCACCAGTAGCAGGTTTACGATACTGATCTGTCAGTTCAGGGTACCCTTCAATATACACAGATGCTATGTGTAGATTTTAATAACAGATTGCAAATAGTCACTGAAAACATCTTTAAAAGCATTTGGAAAATCCTATTTTGTTACATCACTGCCAATTATTGTCTCTGGCAAACTAGCCTCTCGACTGGTTTATTGATGTGGGTTCTGGTTTTCCATATCCTAAGGGTAAACAGTGATCTCGGGAACCTCCTAATGAAAGTAAAACTCACTCAACAGGATCACAGGAATAACAAATTAGCTATCTTCTGTAGAAATTACAAGAAAATATTTTTTCATCTGTTCTACTGACACATTATTACTTTCTTGTTTTCTAATTTGGCTCTCTGTGGACTCCATCAAAATCTCCAAAGACAAGGACCACTTAACAGTTCTACACCCTCCCCTACTCATACCCTCCACAGCAGCCCTTGGGAATTAACACCCATCTAGCTCTTTTCTACCAATCATTCCCCATTACTGGTGGTGGCGCTGATTCACACCTGCAGGATGCATCCAGAGACCCCAGCCTCAAATCATAGCTTCTCTGTGCCAGGAGCAGTGATGCTGCTCAGATAGATTCTGCTCTAGATATATAAAACAGCCAAATAGCAACAGGCTGCTTGCTAACAAAATGTTAGAACTAGTCTCTCCTAACTCCTGCTTCACTGTACTCTTGTTTATTTCCCTCATTCTTTATTAAATTTTAGGCTTTATACTTATAGTTTCCCTGGCCAAAAATATCAGCAAGGTTTTCAAAAAGCCTGTTTCTGGTGAATTAATTTCTATTCTATTCTTCTAGAAGGCATTATCTGAACATAGCAGTGACAGAAAAGTTCAAAAGACCAGATATTCCAGAGTGCTGATATTCTTTGCTTCAAAATCAAGAGCAATATCCACTCCTTCCCAAAATTGAGCAACACAATTCCTGCACCCATGAACCCAACAGCAAGTCATACCAGTGTGTTTTATCAGGAAGTTTAATCAAGAGTAATTACTTCACTTAAAAATGAATACCTGAGGAGGCATTTTTCCATTACAAATTAAAAAAATAAAAAGGGTCTAATAAATTTCCATCTTCATACAGGTGTTAAAACCATTAAAACACATTTATATATATATATATCTTGAACATTGGCTTTCTGTATACAGAAAGTAAAGGGTTATTTTTATCACACGAAAAAGAACTTTTCATAGAAGGTAGTTTTCACAGACTATGCTAACTTCCTCATGCAAAGGTCAATGAAGTACACACCAATCTTCTAAAGCTTGCTGCTAAGAAAACTGACTTTTAAATCTGGTAAGCCTATATGCAATCTTAATATAACATACAGATGACCTTACTAAGCTTCTCCACCTTCTATAAATTTAAATTAATTGTATCATTTTATTTAAGTTTCCAACTTGCTGTGGTGTATTAGCATACTAAAATTAACTCTGCAGGCTGTAATCATTTTACCTTAATAAAACAACTTACCAAGGCAAATTTGATAAAATTATAGTACCCCCTTGTGGTGCTACCTTCATACCCCAATAGCACATTTTTTAATATTATATTCTAAAAAAATCTTCTATCAAGCTCAGTGGATAACTAATTAACCTTTTCTAGAATCCAATACAAGCAAAGGGAAATTAAGAGTACTATCACCAGAATCTGAGAATGGATGAGCTAGAATGACATTTTTCCATAAGCTGAGAAAGTAATCTTTAGTAAAATCTTATGCACTTTTACATAAACAAACATAGCATATAACACTTCGATATGAAAACAGCATTTGGATAATAGTACCCACAATGCAACACTAGTAAAGAATGTTTTCCATTGAAAAACCACACCCAAAACCAAAGCAGTTTATCAGTTACAAAAGTAATTTAAGAATTCACCACTCAATGATTATATCTCACCTTATACAATATTTTGCCTCACTAAATTTAAATTACTTTGGCCTTTTGATTTCCAGAAGCCCCCTCTCAGAACTCATCAGTCTTTCATTCTCTAATATTTATACACATATATACATATGCAACCCATTGTCCTCTTACCTCAATAGATTCTTAGGAAAACAAGGAAAAAACAAAAAGTAACAGATTATCAAAGCAGGAAAAACAAAAGTGTGTTCTGTATTTTCTATTCTTTATATTTTAATTTCAAAGAGGTGTGGGATTTCTTGGCATTAAAACAGCCAGTTGTCCTACAAATACTATATAAGTCTGTCCTATTTAAATATTATCACCTACTGAAAACCTACAGATGGACAACCATACAAACAGTTAGATTTGCCCTTAGAAAGCAAAAGTTCCTAATTGTTCCCAACATCCAGTAAGAACCACTAACAACAGCAGTGGAGTAATACCAAAAACATTAAACATAAAGAAGCTCTTTAGATGCTGTGTGTTTTGAATTTTTGGTATATCTGTGTAAAAAAAAAATGCACTTTTAAAAGACATTATAATGATAATTAAGGCTTTAAAAAAAAAATTATCAAGAGATGACTACCTCATTTTCTTCATGATTATATGGTAATAATTTCAACCAGTATTTGGCCAGACTCAAGTGAAAAAGTCAATTTTTATTTGCATTAGTCTACTGGCTTGCTATTATATCCATATACATATACTGGTGCTTAATCTACACATGAAAAACATAGCAAGGGATATCAAACCACGCAATTGTCTAGAGCCTGACACAGATAAGATGGCACAGGAGTTCTTAAATATCTGGGGAAAAGTATCCTCTGCATCCAACATGAATTGCTGTTGTTAGCAGTAAATGAGAGTTTTTGAGAGGTATAGAAGGGGTATGGATACATTTTCAGTAATATGTGTGCATTTCAGTAACTCTTTCAACGAAACTGACTCTGTTGGTGATCTCTACCCAGAGATGCAAGCTTTCCAGAAATGATAACAACATGGAAACGAAAGGAATGAGCAAGTGAAAGGGAGAGGAATCTCCCTCCCCAAACTTGGATTAGGCTGGTCCCCCAGCAGTCGAGCTGAACATACACAGTCAGATATGGGCTGAGGGAGAAGACATGCAGGTGAGGGAATAGTTGACAGGAGTATCCAGGAGGAAAAGCCAACACCAGGCTGACTAGGGAGCAAAGGGGATATGCCAGGCATGTACCCACTGTGGGTTGCAGTGCCCCTCTGCAGCATCTAGCAGGGCTTAAACACAAGCCTGGTTCCAATGTGTCAGTTGTAGCTACAGGAAAAATTCACCTTTCAAGAGGAAGTATGGAAAACAAAGATGACATCCCTATTATAGATGTCTCATTACAATATAATTAACACAGCACTGAGGACAGTAAACTTTGTCTATAAAGACCTAAGCTATACAAGATTTGTAATTGCCTAATATTAAAGCCTTGACATGAGGTAAATTCAAAACTGTTTTCATAACTAATAGGAACTTAAAATGTAAGATTGAAATGCAGTACCAATAAAGTCTTTGTAAATGCTAACTTAAAGTATGCGTTCCTCTGAAAGAAAATAGTTGCCGTAAGAGGTTTAGGTTTGTTGGGGTTTTTTTTTGTTTGTTTTTTGTTTTCCATATCAGGCTTACAGAGAATGTGCATAAAACTACTTTTGTCTGCTGAAAGAAGGTGTACTTTTGCATTATGCTCAAGTTGTTACAAATTGGGTATTGGGACCAGTAGAGGTGGTAAAGTATCCTATTAAAAACACTGGTGTATGCATAAAAGAGGGAATAACCTTCAGCAGCAAAGTATGAAACAGAATTTCTGTCTCTGCTGGTCCGAGCATCTTTCACAAGGACAACTGCTCTCACAAAAGGAAGCCATTTAAATCAAATTTGTGATTCCTCAGGCCAGTGATATCAATTCAACACTTCAAACAAGAATAAACTACATGACTACTACCAACATTTCTAAACTATATCCATTACAAGAATTTCAAAACTCAACACCTGTATAAGAATTGAGACTCTGTAATAAGTAATTTTCCATTTTCTAAGTGAGCCTGCTGTAACAGAATTCTAAAAGCTGATTTTGTCTAAACCATACAACAAAACAGCAAAACAAGACAGAAACATCAGCTTCATCAACCTTACCATGTTAAAGCCCCTTCAAGATTGATACCACCTTGGCCAGGGTGTCACAAAAATTCAGAGGAATCCAGACATGCTACATTCCTTTTATTTTTAAATACTTGCATTCAAGAGCCTTGGGAACAAGTGAAGTGAGTTGTTCCTGATAACCAGCACAGACCACTGTCTGATAGAAGACTTCTGCTGATGAGCTAGGACAGGTCTTCAACTTTTCCACAAGCCTACTCTTCAAACAAGGAAATGCTTGGAGATGACCGCACCAATTGGACCACAGAAGCCAACTGCACCATAAGAATGGCTTGGTTATCATCATGTTTCTATAAGATTTTCCTTGTAGGACAGCCTTCCACTGAGATCAGTTGCCTGAGTGCCTTGGCAGATGGGCCTTAAACTGAATTTTATATCAATACCACAAGAGAGAATAGGAGGGCTGTCTTCAGAGGCATTGTATATGACATTTAGAGCAAAAAGATGTTGACACAGAACCATATAAAATCTGGGTAATTCTTTGGGTATCCAGACAAGAAAGTCTTCCCATCAGTGCCTACTTTCTATCAACTGCTGTTTCACTGCTCTTGGAAGATAAGCCTAGTGCCCTCCAACACCAAGTTTGGCTTGTGTAACCTCCACAGGACTAGAAATTGAGGTTTCTCAAAACTGGGTTTCCTGAAAGATTTGCTCCAAGAACTGTAAGGACTGGGGGCTTTGTCCATAGCTGTGACCCTGAGGACAATGAAGTTATTTACTCTTCACAATAGTAATTCTGTGCCCTTGCAATGATTGTGACACTTAATGGACCTTTTTCTTGTCTCCCAGATTCAGTCTCCCAAGGAAACACCTCAGCTCCCAACCTGTACACACAAGCCTCAGAGGCATCTTCTCATAGATCCTGAATAGCCTGTACCATCCTTCTGCTCTGACTAGAGGGCAGTCATGCAATTATCCCCCAGCAGTAGGATGACTCATGTGGGACAGACTTAGTACCCATGAGTTCAGATGCCCTCCAGAACCCAAACACAAGGAAACATAAAAACCATCCAAGAGCCTGCTCAATGCCATTTCAGAGTCTGGGAAGATTGCTGGGGCAGTCTTTTTGAGCAATCTTACAGAACAGCCTAAAAGTGTCTGTTAATTCCCAGTTATTTTAATCCCATCATCTACCAAGTGTAACACATAATTTTCCATCATGATAGAAATAAAAAAAATATTAACCTTTCCTCTCCATGACAAATGAAGCTTTACATACAGAAAATCGCATACTGTTATTTGACTGCAGGTTAAGGATGGCAAAAAAGAGAAAGTTTGAAAGAAACATACTTAAGGAGATTTTATTCAAGCAAGAGAGGATCTCCTGCTTAACATAGACAAGTCATTAAGATTTTTTCAACCAAATCACAGAGACCTGCATATACAGTACATGTCAATTCTTCTTCCTTACAGAAGTAATGATGAAAGTATCTTGGCTTCAGGATGCACTGGTTTAATTCTGCTACAGCACTCAATTCTGCCTTTCATTTTCCTACTGACTTTCTGAAATTCCATGGAAAGACATTGTTGTTAAACAGCAGTGAGTGTTATTTTCACAGCAGTGTACACTAATAATAATTCAGTGTGGTGTCATGGAAGGCGGTGAGCTCTTACTGAATTTATTTGAAAAATAAAGTTTGGGGTTTTTCTTAGAGATCTTTACTTAAGTCAGCATGGAACTCTCGTAAAAGATAACTACCAGTAAGTCACAACTACCCAAGGAACAGCTTTTTCATTTAATTTTTTTATTCCTTGCTCACCATGACAACATAATAAATGAGCCCTGAGAGACTAGAGGTTCACAACTATTTAAAATTTTGTATTTTATCTTTCACTGTATGTTTCCAGACATAACATTCATGATCTATTTTTTAAAACCCTCTGCAGTGTCTCCAAGTGAAATACTCAAATTTTTAACTGCAATATACAATAATCAGAAATGCATCTTAGCTGTGATTCTAGGTAACAGTTTACAAAACTAGTCTCATAGTATTTTTGTGATCCATTAATAATTGCTCCTGTAAAAGAAAAGCAACAAGCCAACAGTTTCAACATCTGCTTTTTCAATTTTTGTTTTGAGTTCTGCTGGATGTCTCTGTATTCTTTCATACATGACTAATAGGAAAGATACAAGACTAATAGGAAACATAACTGCAACTTCACTTATGGTTGGTTTCAGTTAACAGATGGTCTTTAAACTATCCAACATAAAAGCACTCATTTTAGAAAAACTGACCCCAAAACTCCTTCATAAAATAAAGTATTTTGATTTCCCCCCCCCCCCAAAGCTTTAGAATCTTTCAAGACACTGCAGTATAAGAGGCCCCAGGGTTAAAATAAAAAAATAAAAAAATAGACCAACACACTTATTTCTGACCCTACATGTCAGAGACTGAAGGTTTTGCAATATAAGTAACAGAAGTAACATACACAACTATACAAAATGGTGGGCCTCCAAGACTACATCTTTTCTTGCTAAATTTTAGATACCAAAATAAAATTACAGGAAAGAGAGCTGCAAAATCCCTATGCTACATAGGACTGCCATGACAGGTCAAGCAAAACTTCAGTTTTCCATAAGCTAGTGCAGCAATTATGGTAGAGTCTTTTGGCCGTTATAGCTGCTTTCTTCTGGATAAATAACTATGAGTTAACCACCAAGAAACATTTTCTTAAATTTCTCAGTAATATGCTTTCACAAGCATATGAAGTAGGATGATAATAGTACAAGTCCTACTTCCAAACTATTTAGTATAGAATATGGTAAATTAAAAACTGTTTGTCACACACACACGTGGTACAGTTGAGGAGGATTTATTTAGGATCGATAAATAGGTCTGTCAAGGTCTGTGTTGTTCCACATTTCTTGTTCTGACAATACCACTGTATGTTTACCCTGTTCTAACACTTATTTACCAAGCTGCTGCTGACCATCATCAAAGAAAGTACAGCAGACAAGATATACCTTTGGTCCTTTTGTTCAGTGTTTTTGTTCAGAAAACACCACATTCCAGAGCTATGCAACAACTTTACTATGAGTGCAATCTGCTTATAGCATGGCTTTTCTTAAAGGTTTGTCTTTAAAGGAAACCAAGAGTAAAACAAAAGAAACAGCTATTGTCCAAAATGCCTTCTAAGCCTATCCATCACAGTTTGCATGACTCAGGGACAAATGGGTACTGCCGCAGCACTGCTGTAGTTATATGGGCACCATAGCGTGGCGCTGATTTAAATATGAACAAAGTTTAATGCCTCTGACCTTTTTCAGACTCACTCTTCCATGTGTTATGGCAGCAGCCCAATTGAAGCCAAAACATCAAGAGCAGCTTCTCATGAAAAGTTTCAGGTTAACAATTAAATATTGTTATATTCAAGATTGTATTAGAGAGTCCTTTTTGCAAGCCTTCTCTCCTATTTTGAAGGTGCCTGTGCAACAACACTGGGCAGCTGAGCACAACTGGACTTCACAGAACTTTGAGCAGCTGACTGGTGAAAGCAGCGATGCATCTTTCACAGGAACAGACTGTAGGTGGCAGCATTTTTATAGGGAAAAAACAGAATTCATTTTATTTAATATTCAGTTTATAGTCACATTCTGAGTCCTTTGCTTACATATAAGGATATTTACTCTAGCAATGGGTTCTTTCCACATAGCCATGTCTGTTAGTGAAGTGCCCACACAAGCCATCAACATTTTGGTTTAGACAAGAGAAAGTTTTCTATCTACTAATATTCAGTCACTCAAATACAAGCTCAGAAACAGATGAAGCAAATGAAGTTTAGCAAAATAGCACTACACCCTAGGAACACAGCTCTTTATTTAAAATAGAATATTTATATTACTTCCTAACCAGAATTCTTTCAGCTTTGCAGAGAGGTATACGATCACTTTAAAAAACAAACAAACAAACAAAAAAACCTCTAGTTTAAAAAGTGGTATTAAAAGAAAAAAATCATACAAGAATTAGCACTGGAGAAAAAGTTAGCAAATAAACCAAAGTTGAAAGTAAGTTTCTTTCAGTCTATTTTTCCAGATGCATCATCAGCATCTGCATGTTAGCAATTTTTCATTATTTATAAATGTATTACAGGAACACAGCCAAACTACAAGCCAAGAAGTCCAACACACATTTTTAAAAATAGGGAATGTGTCTTGGTTATAGAACAAAAGAACTCATTTTATCACTTGGCTTTACCGCTTGAGAAAATGGCTCCTGGTGTGCTGAACTCCATGATAAATGTGCCCCCTCTAGATCTTTATTGCCCTTGTAAATCAAAGGACTGACAGCAGTTAATAAGAAAGCTTTTGAGTGGTTTTGAAGTTTTGCTTTGTACAAATAAAATCTCATATTAAAGAATTTGCTAGTCCTCAAGGTGTGGAAAAATGAGCATGACTAGAACCTGTTGTGCTTTCTTTTTTTAACTATTTCCACTATTTTCAAAAATCATTTTGTAGCAAGGGTACCAGACTAAAATAAGCAAATCACTCTGCATTGAAATATAAAAGTTAGAGCCAGTGTGTTAGTTAGTTAAGAAAAAAAAACAAACAAACAAACAAAAAAAAAAAAAAAAACAAACAAAAAAAAAACAAACAAACAAACAAAAAAACAAAAAAAAAAAAACAACAAAAAAAACCAAACTAAAATCTTTCTGTCATTTCTATACCTTGTAACATCTGGACAGGGCAACAAGATCAGAAGCGTATAATTTTACATTAGATGCTGACAATACTTCTACAAACCATTTTTAACTAAAGAAAGTGATGATTCTACATCTAAAAAATGATCCACTGAAAATCCACAGTGATACCATTACAGGGAGGATAGGATTATTTGATTCACCAGCTAACCCAGAGATATGGACAAAAGTTTTTAAATCCATTGCCAGAAACTACAGGGATATTCACCAATAGCCAAGTAATGGGAAATAACACGAGTTCTACTTGTATATGTACCTTTTGGTCAAGCAACAGTACCCTGTAAAACAAAGAAATTAATTACACAAATATTTAAAGATCATATCATAGAGTGACCAGATCAATTTACAATTACAGACTTAAAAGTTTGCTTTAGAGATTACATTCTAGAACAGACATTTGGAAAAAAATGTTTATTTGAAAGTCTTTAGAAACAAACTACAGCTTGGATAAGTACACTCTTTATGTCATCATGCATTGATTATACAGCGTCAGCATTTCACAGAATTACAGTTTAACCAAAACAAATTAGAATTAATGTTGTGGTGGCTTTCTGTTTCACTTCCATGGCTTGGATTATCCTTGTTCAATTCCAGGCAGCACCATTCCTTCTAAAACAATTTATGGCACACCCCAGCCGAGGAAATCTTAACAGGAAACTACAGTTATTTGGACAAAGCTAAATGTATTTATAGGAAAATAAATATATTTCCTGTTCAAACTGGTAGCACAATGGTATTATGTGACAAACTATCAACAGGTCTAAAGAGTCTAACTTCTCTTGACTGGATTTTAAACATATTTTAGAGGGCATCTTGATGAATATACATGTTAATGGACATTGTCTCGTTCTTAACTGTCCAGTTCCCCCTGCCCCAAACTAGGAAAAATAAAATAGGACTTTTCTTTAAAAACAAAGACAACCATTATTAAAGGAGCACATTAGTAAGTGTCATTTAGGAATAGGATCTAAAGTAATAGGCACCAATACTTCCTAGCTGCATAAATCCTTTGTAGCCAAAGGTCCAAGCATGTCACTTATTACTAGCAGACACTGAAAAGCTACGGGGCGGGGGGGGGGAGGGAAGAAGGCAAATCAGACAGAAATGTTACTGCCTTCTGCATAATTTCCCCTCCTCCCTGCACCTCAAGCCCGCTCTGCCCACAGCCCACCATCTGCTTGCTTATGCAATCTTCCTTTACGCACTCTGCCCTTTAGGTAAGTGGAGAACCCCCTTTAACTGGGAGAGACTCAGCAACATGGATAATCAAACCTTTCTTCCCAAGGAGAGGCTACTGATCAGCAAACAGCAGCTCCTTCTCAGACAAGATGGAAAGAGACACATCAAGAGCTATACAAAAAGCAGGCTCTAAGTCTGGAGGGTGTAGCCATCCAAGGCTCAGTTCATGGCCTTGATGAACTCAGGTTGTTACTGTGGCATGATGCTATTCCCATTTAAAGCACTGTTGTTTCCAACTCTTATCATTGGAAAGAGCACCTAAAAATACAAACTGAATGCCTTCAGTAAATGTATGCCTTCCCAAGTCTAGCTGATCAGGCTCTTCTGTGCTTCTGCAAACAGAATTAACCCCATTTGTTTTTTGTCCTATTACAAATTTCCATCACTGCTCCCAACCCCCAATACTGACAGGCTGAAAGGAGAAGGCAAAAGATAAGGCCACTAAAAGTGTCCCTCAAGTGCGTTACTGTGATTTGGTAGGGCAGCATTAGTTAAATTAGAAAACAGCTGGCAAGCAGAGACTCCATAAAGCCATGTTTGATGGCTGTCCAGAGAACATGTCACCAATCTAATAATGGCACAAGACAATCCACAGAAATAAAAACCAAGTTTCTGAAACGTCTAATTATGTCACAGTTTAAAAACAAGCACTAATTTCTGATGAAAGGTCCAACATTCCTGAAGTAGAAGTGTGATCCCCATGGCAGCAGAAGAGGTCAGAATGTGACAGAAGATGTAGAAACTATGCTGAATCTGGGTCCCAAGAGTTTACTTCCCACTGCTTCACAGCAGCTGACAGTGGCAGATCTCGGTTTAGAAAAGCCTACAAAGACATCCTTTTGTGGCACCAGTAAGTATAACCTTACACTTGAGGAGAGTTTACAACACGTAACAAATCAAAAGGACAGGAATAATGGCAGAAAGTGAATTGGGAATGAAATTACATGTCACACCACTCAAGTCAGCATTTACTTTCTGCAAACAAACTTTCTTTTAAGATGCAGTCATAGCCAATACGACATGAACAGGATAGCTAGCTCAGGCATAGCAGATGTCTATCTCCACAGACTGCATAACATTTCTTTGCTGCTGACTTCCTCCTGAGGTTATCAAGGTCATTATTAAAGGAAGACAAGAGATTCACTTAACATTTATAATCATGAATTTGATATATTTTTTAAACTACTTTATGATGAGTTATTCTTATTTTTCCATCCAGAAATTGTTCTCAAGCCTCTGAGAACAGTTATGTGTAAGTTTGAGGGTTTGCAGGGCTTTTTTTTTTTTTGCAGGTCTGCTTGGTCAGTTGATTTTTAACAAAATAAAAGTAGAACAATTACTGACGGAATCCCTTGTTCCATTTAAAGAACAAACCACAGCTCCCTTCCTCCCCACTTCACGTCAGTTGCCAGGTGCTCACACGTTGCAGAGCCTCTCTAAACTTTGAGTTTCAGCTCAGCAATCATGAGCCAAATCATATATAAGTATTGATGTTTGCTACTCTACAGTTAAATTACACCAAGCATCAATGCAATCAACTCATTAGCTGTTTTTTATTGAGCACCAACATTCATTACTTACTTTTCAATTCTTTGATTAAGCAACATATTGCCTGTATTCCCAGTCTACATCTACTAGCTGATTAGCTCAATAATACTGATAATCTTCTCAAGTCAAAAGAGCCGGGAAGGGAAGTAACTGAAATCCCTATGAGCAGACTCAATTTACTCCTTTTGTGTATAACATCAATACACTAAACTACTAGCAATATAATCCAGCAAATGAAACTTCAAATGTGCTAAGTTAGAGAGTAATTTTAACAAAAAGTCACAGCAGGTCATTAAAATGCCCCTTAATTGTTTCTAGATCATACTCCGTTATCCTTCCACAACCTTCCTGGCATGCTGAGATTTTAAATCTCTTCTCACTGAGGTAAGAAGCAAGAACAGAATTGAAGTGTGATTGTCACATACGGAGTCTGAATGCCAAAGGTCAAAACAGCTTACTGGTATGCTGGCCCACTGCACCAAATTTTATATCTTTTCTGTCCCTTGGTTATTGCCTGACATGATTTAACAACTGTAATTCCTTATTTAACGATGTCAAAGGTTTTTAGGAAATTGACTGTATTTCACCAACGATATATTTCTTCTTGATTACAGAGTGGTTAAAATGATTTTAAACCAAGACAGCAAAATAAAGCAGTAATAAAATCAATAAAAGGTGCTTAAAACATTCCTTCTATTAGGTAATGGCATTTAAAATATCCGTAGCTTGTAATGGCACTTAGGATATGCCCAAAAATCAATGAGCTAAATTACTTATTGAACTAGTTAATTTGAACATTGAGTTTTATATGTATATTGATAAAACAAGCTGCAAGAATACTGACTATATTTGCATTTCACGGTCACATGTCTCCCTCTGCTGGAAAAAAAAAACCAAACAACCCAACTCTAAAAAACGACACCAGGTTTTTTTTTTTTTAAACCAGGATGTAATGTCTAAAAAACTCCACAAGAGGTCTCGAATTTTTGTACAGTTTGTCAATTAATACTGCTTTTTCTAAAACCCGTAAGTGCTAAACAACTTTAGATTTCACCCAGAGTAGAGCCATTTGGTAAGACCCAAGAAATAGGTGAAAAACCACACAATATGTGCAAAAAGCTTAGAAAATAAGGGATATCATAATACTTTTAAAACAGTGAGACTATCCTCCAGAATTTTGCTAATAGTTCTCATGTTAATAATCCCTCCGTAACAGATTCAGGAATAACAGCCTCAGGTTCTATTTTCTTGCTAGAAGCAAATTACAAAAAAAAAAAAAACCAACAACAACAAAAAAAAAAAAAAAAAAAAAAAAAAAAAAAAAAAAAAAAAAAAAAAAAAAAAAACAAACAAAAAAAAAAAAAAAAAAANAAAAAAAAGCTCTGTATCTACCAGTCCTACTCTCAAGGTGCAAAAACCCTCCTACAGAGACAAGCCTGAGCACTCAGCTTCATTCAGTCTGTTTCATCTTTACACTGAGGAAAGCTGTGCTTCAGAGTGGAAAAATATTTACAAAATAAGAGAGGCCGAAGGATGTTGCAAACCCTAATAAATTAGCCTAACATGGTCACCTCAGAAGAAAACAAACACTGGTAGCAATAAATATTTCTGCCTATTTACAGGGGCTTTTATCACTGCAGTATTGGGAAGCCTGAAGTTACTCAAAGCTCTGGAAGGAGAGGTGAGGTGCCGGAGGTCTTCCAGCCCCACCTGCACCAATTGCCCAAGTCAGAGACAAGGCACAGGAGGCAAAGCGGAGCACGCTGCTCAGGGCAGGGTATCACCTGCACATGCACAAAAGGAGAGGCCGGCACTCCTGCATTTTAAACCCGCAGTCTAGTGGTAATGGTAAAATTATCATTTTGAGGCCGCTCTCTCATTTTTTGAAAGGTCGTGGTGATTAGGAGACATCTACCAACTGGAAAAAAAAAGACAAATGCCACACTCATCTTCCACAAGAGCAGCACAGGGAGCCAGAGAAGGCTGGCCAGCCCCTAACACCTCTGTCCCTGAAAGGATTATCAGGCAAAGCACCATTTAGTCAGCCGGTGGATAAGGGACACTCTAGCTGGAGCCGGACTCGGCTCAGCGGGGCCGCCCACCTCCCTCCGAACCTGCCTCCCCAGCCCCCCGCTGTCGGCAACAGCCCCGCAGCCGCTCCCCTCCGCAGGCAGAGCGCGTCGAGGCGCGGCTGACGGGGGAAAAGTAAACCCTCGGCCCCATCGATCCGCAAGAGGCTGCCCGCCTCCCTGCGCTACCGGCCCGGCCCCC